>VZTA01010330.1:0-153501 GCA_013398855.1 Mohoua ochrocephala
GTGTGGCTGCTCTTCCTTGCCAAGCTGAATCCTTTTCCTTTGCCCATCCAAACCCTCCCAGTGCCTCCTTTTCAGCCTCTCCTGCAGTCAATGATTGAGGCTGTTCTGTAGCTGTCAGAATCCTTCACAAAGCCGTGTGGGCCGTGAAGAGGCTGAAGCTGTAGCTTCCTCCACCAGCCTTGGTGCCCACTTTGGAAGTGCTTCCATGCATATCTTTGCAGAGCTTTGTGTGCTGTTGCAGAGCACTTTAAAAGCAGAGTTTCCATCAGTTTCATGGATGCATTCACGGATGGCAGGAGCAGGCCAATAAAATCTATGGTCAAATCTCAGGGACAGCCAGTCAAAGCCTTTAATAAGAGGCAACTTGAACTGTAGCTATGGAGAGGATTGGGACAGCCCACAGAGCTCCCCTGAAGGCTGTTAGCATCTGAATGGCTCCAGTGTTATCTCTTTCCAGTGCTCTTTGCCTGTTCCATTCAGACTTTTATGTCTTTCCACTGAACAGCCAGCTGATCATAACCACCAGGATTTTATTTTAATTTCCCAATAGGATTTTTGTTTTTCTTGAAAAAATGTCTGAGACCCAAAGGATTTTCCAGCTGGAAAATAAGACCTGTCAGTTGGAAATTCTGAGTAGATCTAAGTAGACACCTGTATAATACTTTGGATGTATTATGTGGCTGGAAAGGAGTGTGAGGGTGCAAGGAAAATGGGGGGGAGAGGGGGGCAGAAGAACGTAAGGAGTCTGTGATGTCCATAGCTGGTTTTCATTTTTCCTTCCTAGAAGTAAGTTTTATTTAGCAAAAGTGGTCACAGGTAAGTAATATTGATCACCATAAATTGGAATGTCCAATGACAGTGGAATTTATACTGGATCATATATGTGCTGAACCTGGTGCTGTCACTATGGCAGAGGGAGATTTCAGGAAAAGCCTCTGGGACTTGATTATTCCTTTACCTCGGTGGACATCCCCATTATAAGGCATTGCCATTAACTGACAGCCTGCATCAGCTCAGCTCTTTTGGGTGGCTGGGAAGTGGAGTTCTTCTCTTCAGCTTTGAGGGAAAAATAACACAAGAGTTTTATAATAATTATCACAGTGGAATCCAAACTATGTAAAACTTGTCCAAATACTCATGTTGGTCCTGATCACTAAACTGCTTTGTTAAGTTGCCCAGACATATTTAGGTGAACCTGGAGCTTTCTTTTAGTGGTTGTGCAGGTAAACAATGCAAAATTCAGCTTTGCCAGTTTTATTTCTGTGTGATCAAGGGCTTGTTATTAGTTTCAGTATTTGGTTGAACCTGAAATGTGAAGAGAATTTGGGGATTCAAAAGCACTGTGGACTGAACCTGAAGGAAATATTTGTACAGCCTGCTGTGACCTGAAATCCCTGAGCTTTGCACAGCTGTAGAAAGAAATCCATTTTGGAGTCTATTATATTCGGACATGGCTATAAAACACAGCCTCTCAAGTGCATGTCCCAGGAATAAAGAATTAGACATTTAGGGAATGTGTTCAGATATTATTTATACTTCAATTCATCAAGCAAGAGAAACTAAACTAAAAGTCTGGGCTGGGGTTTTTTTTCAGTTTGTACTCAGGTAATAAGTTTATGATGTTTTGTAAGTGGAGGGCACAGAGGCAATTTCCCTGCGTGGTGCTGGAGGAAAAGGCTGTATCTTGCCCTGTGCCTGGTACCCCAGGTCTTTTGTTGCAGCTGGGGCTTCTGACTGAAACTTGTCCTCTTCCATACCCAGGACAAAGCTAAAAATAATTGTACTTAGATAATGGATTATGAAATAATTATAAAACATTTTAAATTATAGCAAAATCAGCATGAGTCTAGAGATTAGCTGCAATGCCAAGACCTAAACCAGCTGGAATAATCTAGAACAAAACCCTACTTTAACTTGTTATTTCCATGGTTTAAAAATACACCTTCTCACTGCTGAGCCTTTGGTGTTGGTGGTCGCGTTGCATCCTGTTGTTAGCACCTGGAGCCGTGCTGGGAAAATCCAGTTCTTGGCACGTAGAAGCTAATGCTTCGCATCGACCTGTCGTTGCCAAATTACATGGAAAGCGTTCTCTTGCCAGGTCACTAGAAATTAGATTAATTGTAGCACAGAAACCACAGGGAGGGAGGAAAAAAAGCAGTGTCGTGCCTCCGAATATCACTGTACACCTTGGTTGTACAACGGCAGAGTCAGGCTGAAGCAGAGTCACTGGGCAGGCTGCACAGAAGTGTTTCCACTGCGTTCACAGCTCCTTGGTGGTGGGATTCAGTATGGAAATTATGAATGTGCTGCTTCCAGTAACCACAGGGGCCACGGGGGCAGGATGGTGGAAAGGGCTATGACTGACGTATGTGGATATTAATCAAGTGTCTGACAGCACCACTTTGAATTCTGTTTCCTTTTTCTTAATTTTTGCTTAGAGCAGAGGCCGGAAGGGCTTCAGCCTTGTCGAGGAGGTCAAAAACATAATCAGGCCAAGGTCTTTGTGGAAGTGCAGAGCTGTGTTGTGCCAGGCCCTTGCTGGGGGCACAGCTGTGGAAATGTCCTTGTACCTTTGTTTTCCTCGGTGCCATGTTGCCCAGCTCTGCTGGACACTGGCATTTTCCAGAAGATCTGACCTCCTCCATGTGGCCTTTCCAAACACCCTGAGTCTCAGCTGCCCGACAGAGCCAGGGCATTCGGCCTGGCTGCCTCAGCAAACCTTCACCACTGGGGCACAGAAACAAGGGCATAGAACAGTCAGCTTTTTTTTTTTCTTTCTCCTCTCTGCTTTATGTGAAAATCTAAAATCTCCTTCTGGGCCACAGCCTCCAAGCAGTTCTTACCAGAGGGAGTTCATAAGATTGGACAGACAAATTTCTCTGTTGTAGACTATTTCCTCAAGCAGAGGAGAAGCCACACTTGTATTTTTCACCAGCATTGACCATTTCTTGTGTGTTGAGTGGGAAGATTTTCAGGTGTGTTCAGCTTCACTGCCCTGAGCTTTCCCACTGATTTCCCAGGAGTAAGTTAGGTCTGTGCCTGTGGGCTCTTCACCAAGACAGGCTGGAGAGGTGACAGGCACGTCCCTTACTGAGTTTGCAGAGCTGGGAGGCAGCGGCCGTTCTCCGCTCTGGCATTCCCCTGCCTGAAGACATGGAAAAGTCTTGAAGACCCAGGGCAGCTCCCGTGACTTGGTTTGCTGACTCTGCCATGTTGCAAAGCAGTACTTTACTGCTGGGTAGTGTTTTGGGATAGGAAACGCACGCGGCACGTGTTCCCATTTTATAGCGTGGAGGAATTCCCAGCCATGCAAGGTCAAATTTAATCATCTGACATAGAGGGAATAATTAGCAAGAAATGGCAAATAACCAGTAGCTTTTTTATAGACACAGACCTTAGCTCAGCCACACTGGGCATGGAAACAGGGGCTTTGTGTGCATTCCCACAGATAAAACATCCTCAGGAGCAATGCCAGCTCACAGCAAACAAAACAAGGGTATTGAGACTACTGAGGGAAAGAAGTGTTGGGAACATAAATGAATGTTCATAAAGACTTGCATCCCTCCTGTGTGATGTCCGGCCATATTCCCACAGGTCGTCCTTCCCTGCATTAGGACATTTGTTTGTGTAAGAACTTGAACATTTAGCTTGTCCAAGTCTTACCTCAAACAGGGAAATAAAAACTGTCTTCAGTCAAACTTAGCAAAGAACAATTTTGGAGTAGTCTTCTATTGTCATGGCAGATGAGTGGGACTGTTTTGAGGGCACAAAGGAGCAAAGCTTTGGATGAAAGTTTTGGTCCCAGGCCGATGAGAGCAGGCCAGCCACTACCTACCTGTGTTATATAGGAGGAAGCTAATGGGACAAAGTAGTTCAAATAGGATTGATTTATTTATTTACTAGACATGCTTACAGTGTGGACTGCTTGAGAACACAGGCTTTGTTTCACCTCCGTCTATCTTGAAGGAAATCAAACTCCTTTCTGTTGATTTAGGCCACAAGCAGTGTCTGTGGAGCAACCTCTCTAAATCATTCCTTGTGCAGCTATGGAAAATCCTTCAAGGTTAGCAACTTTCAGATGCAGAGTTACTTAAATGCTGTGAGATACCTTTGAAAAAATGAATGGTTGTCCAAAAGCAGCCAGCATGTGGGTATAGCTGGGATGGGAAGAGAGGAGGATCTTTCAAAAAGGACGATTGTATCCTTCCCTATTTTCTGAAGAAAATATTTCCTGTTCTATAAAAAGGCAGACTGACTTGTGTGTAACATAA
Source organism: Mohoua ochrocephala (assembly GCA_013398855.1). NCBI lineage: Eukaryota > Metazoa > Chordata > Aves > Passeriformes > Acanthizidae > Mohoua > Mohoua ochrocephala. The sequence continues at coordinate 4,272 of VZTA01010330.1, forward strand.
ACATCTTACAGAAAAAATCCTTCAGTGACACCTTGGGTCTGCTGGTGAACTCGTGCTACCTCTGTCCACAGTGTAGTGCAGAATGCTGTTGAGCAGTTTGTATCAGCACACGCTTGTCCTTTTGTGCCATCAGCCTCTGGTTCAGGAAGCTATTGAAGCATGTGCCTGATTTCCAGTACCAGAAAAGTCCCATTGATTTCAGCCTGCAGTATAAAGTGAGCACCTATCCTAATTATTAGGATGCATTCCTGAGTTCTAGACATCCACTGATTGCTCATCCAATGTGCCCAACTCTACTTTATCACATCAGCAGCTTCCTCCTTGCAAAGAAAGCACACGGCTGATTTGTTGCCAATAATTATAACTCTAGTTTGTTATTCAAACCTTTCCTTGGGTCTAGTCATTTAAAGGTCTACCTGATCACTTCTTGCATCCCGTTAAAAATGGTCTACAAAATTCCAGCTGTGTGGATAAAATCACAGTCCTTTTCCACTTCCTGTAGTTTTTCCTTTAAGTCTTCAGTCTGAGCAAGGCGCTAAGACAGGCTTAATTTGGTCTTTGGGGTTTTTTAGGATTTTTTTTATGAGGATAGAAGCCGAAGCCTCCTGCATAACAGATGATGCTTCTGTATTGTTGGAGGATGTGAATAATTAAAGAATGCATCGTGTCATAACTGCTGCAGCTGTAGAGAAGGGGTATATTTGTGGCTGAATCCTTTTAGCTGCCACGCAGCAAATGCACGTGCGGTAGACTTTGGCAAATAAGTTGAAAACTTCATAATTAACTGGCTGTCAAAAATTTGGAAGCAAAACACAGGAGGTGGTTAGGAAATCAAAGTATGATGTGTTTTTAATCACAAAACACAAGGAAATTTTAAAAATTTATGAGTAATAAATCTATATTGTTGGTACCAAATGGCTCCCTTTGCAGTCCTTTAATGTAACACCTGCGCTTCCTCTCGGTGAGTAACGACCCATTTTTGGACTGCCCCAGGAGCAGTGCAGGAGGAGGTTTTCAGGCTCAGGAGAACAAAGCCAGGTTTCCAGACTGAGCTCCGACTGCACTTCAGGATTCCATTTATAGTCTGTTTGGTTTGTAATTCAAATCGCTCCAGACCAGAGTTAATGTTTAGACCACAGCCACCTGAAATTTGCTTCAGGGCTGAAGCCCAGCCAGATTGCAAATGGAGGAAACACTTGAGGTTTGCTAAATACAGTTAATAGGGGATTAGAGGCTGTGTTTTTTATGGGAGCACAGGGAGGTCTGTAATAGGAAAAATATTAAAATGCAAATATACAACTTCAGCCATGCTGAGCAGGATGCAGCTAATTGCACTCCAGCCATCAAGTAGCTGTGCTTCCTTTCATTAAGCAAAGGGCAAATGAGAGGAAGAAGATATCGGGGCTAATACAGGTTTTGATGAGGGATGGTCTTTTGCATCCAGCTGATGGGAAATGACCCAGTGACTGGGTGACCGCACTGGGAGTTCTAAGATTCCAGAGATGATACCTGTCTCTCTGCTGCTGATTTATGATATGCACCAAGACTTCCAAGACCCGAGCAATTTTGTTTTCCATTTCCTTTTTTAATGTTTAGCTCCTTGGAGCTCCTCCACATTGTGTGTGTTTTCAATGTCTCGTGCAGTGAGGTGCGGGTGGACCCATGGTAGGAGAATTTACCACTGCCCTGTAAATCATGGAGTCACTGGAAGGAGCCTTGGAGGTTGTTGAGCTGGATGAAACAGGATCAAGTGTAGCTAAGCCATGCCTACCAGACATTTGTCTTAACGTTTTCTTTAAAACTCCGGCAAAGGAAATTCCACATTTCTGGGTTGCCTATAAAGTGGTATTTATCTAAATTTTGTCTGCATAATTTCAGTGAAGGAGATTCCGCACTCCTTGTTCCGGTATTTCACCACCATAGCTGAAATGTTTTTCTAATATCTGACCTAAGTTGTCTTTGCTAGAGCTTATGCTGATTCCTCCTCTTTCCGCTGGCTATGAAGAACAATTAATCATTCCTCTCTTCTTAGAAGTCCCTACACATTGGAAGACTCTTTGTCACATGCATTCCTCAGTTTCCTCTCCTCCAGACTAAACAACACCCAAGTCTTTATCCTCCCCTCGCGTGGCAGGTTCAGAACTGCAGCTGGCCATTAGAGCGACTTCTACGTTGCCAAAAATGTGTGTAGCCCTGAGATGTTTTTCCAGAGCCAAGAGGATTTACCCTTGTGAAACTCTTAGTCCTGAGATTAAGAGGTTCAAAAGCTGTTGTGAACATAGGAGACACGTCTCAGTTTATACAGTTACAAAAGGAGTCTCAGAGGACTCTGGGCAATTCCACCAGTTCTAGGGCTTGTATGTGAGGGAGAAACCATTTGTGTGTTTATGCAAACAGTTCTTAATGTGAAAAATTAGATTTTAAAGTATGAGGTTTAACGCAATAAATAAATTAAAGTCCTCTCTTAAAAGGAGGAACATGGACAGGGAAGAACTGGCCAGCTGGGCTGGGGAGGGAGGCCAAGGGCTGGCAAAGATTGGAAGGGACGCAGGAGGGATGGAGCTGTGGGATCCACCTTGGAAACATGCACTTGCTCTGAAAAGCCCTTGTCTGTCACAGTTCCCAGCAACCAGGACTGGAGAAGTTTGAAAGGCTTTATTGGCTGTTTTTACTCCCCTCCTCTCTCCTCCTTGCCTTGCCACTCAATTTGTTATTTTCTGGTCCTGTGTACAGTTTGAGAAAAACAGACACTCTGAAAAAAATCAAAACTTCCAAAATTCTAGACTCCAAGGGCGTTTTTTCCTCATTTTTGTTCTTAGGGGAAAGAAGGACTGTCAAACTTAGATATTCTCACCTCTGATGCTTATTAGAAAAAGGAAAGCTTTTAATTGGGGAAAAAAAAAAGATGCTGAACAAAAACTCCTCAAATTTTAAAGGACTCCTGCAAAATCCCGCCATCCTGCCGGAGATGGAGTGTGGGTTATCCTGCAGGGACAGCCTGTCACCACGATGTGTCCATCCCTCTTTCTGCCAGAAGCAGGAAGCAGGGGAGGCTTTTCTGCACCCGCAGCTGACTCGGAGCATCTCCTGCTATGTACAGCAGCTCCTGTGGCCAAGAAATTTTATGGGGCAATGGCTTGGCTGGGTTTTTATCCTTTCTGTAAACCCAAGACAGGAAATATGCAAAGCAAGATGCACATGTGCATCTTCTTTGATATCCACAGGGAACACTCTTGCCTTCTGCCTGGTGCAAGAGGTGTTGGCATGAGAGAGATGATATTGCAAAGCCCTCAGCTGTCTCCTCAGTCAGCTTTTGAAGAAATCTGGAAGATAGACGTGATTTTGTGTGCAATTTTAGCGTGATCCCAGTTATTTACACTGCCTTCCACAGTGGAGGTGGGCAGTGTGCTAACTTATTTTTGATCACTGGCTCTGAAGCATCTTTTGACCGGCCCACCTTTTCCGTGCAGGAAAAACAAAATCAGTCTGCGGAAAAAGAGAGGATTCAGCCCCTATCCACTGCTTTACCCAGTGTTTAAAAACCTTCATCCTCTTTAGAGGATAGCAATAAATCAGAGGCAAAGCCTTACTCATCCTAGTACTACTGAACAAGGAGCTCCTGCAGTGATTAAAGCCAACCTGTCAGTGCAGTTGTTCTGAGCTAACATCACTCGGGGTGATTCATCCACCTTGAGCAGTGTTGGGAGCTGCCTTTGTGCTGAGTTTGGAGCTCTCCCTTCCAGCGGGGGTAACAAGCCGACTTTCAGGACTGGTATGTTATTAAGTATCAGAACTGATCACTGCTTGTACCCCTTGTATCACAGACCTCTGTCCTCTGCTTTAGTTTGCAGTGGAGAATTGGCCAGAATTGTACATTGTTAAATTGTACATTGTTAGAAACGTCCACCTGTGGAAGCATCAGCTTTGTCTCCAGTATCCCTATCCACGTGACCTGTAATGACGATCTTTGTTCTTCCAAAGACTTCTGCATAGCTGAACCTAGCCTGCCATATTTAGCTGAAAATAGATGTCTCCCCTGCTGTGTGTAAAATAGATGGTAGATCCCTGGGATCTGTTTAAAGAGAAACTCTTATCTGCAGTGCTAACGCTGGAGTTGATTGCGTTGCACCACAGTGAAGGATCAGAGCCAGGAGAATTCCTAAAATCTCACTTGTGAAGTGAGTTAGGATTCAAACAGCTTGTGCTCCGATGATAATTCATGCCCTTCTCCACTGCTTGCCATCAGGATTTAAATCAAATAGTCCAGGCACACAGTAATTGTTACTGTTGTTGATGATGGCAGGGAATTGAAGGTTCCTCGGGGAATCGCGGTTGTCCACTTTGACCTGCGGTGTAAAACAAGCCAAGGAATTTGACCTTGCTATTTTTATATTATTTCCTACCAAGTACAGCAACTATCAAAGACATTAATCTGGGACTGAGCCATGAGCGCATCTTTTAGAAAGGCATCCAATCTTGATTTCAGATTCCAAGTGATGATAGAATTACAACACCCGGGAGAAGTTACTCTCATTTGTTAAAAAAAAAGTGTTTCCTACTTGAGCAAGATGAGCTTCAGCTTCCAGTCAGGAGTTCTGCATTGCACATCCCGCTAGGAGCACTAGGATCCCACTCTGATCTGGGTTTTCGAGAATCTGAAAGAAAATGATTGGCATTTGTCTTAGGAAAAATCATAGTGAACTCTAAATGTTTCAGAAAAAAATCACTGTTGATGCTGGATTTGGGTTTTTTTTTTTAATTGCCTTTCAAAATATTTTTTTTTAAGCATGCAATTAACCCCCCCCCATGAAATATCAAATAAAAGATATATTTTTATATGAGAAAGCTGTACTGAGAAATAACAAATTCCGAAGCAAAAAGCATCCAATATTTTTAGCCGTGCTGAAACCCTTCCAGTATGAAACACATTCAAATTGCCTGCTTATCTGTCACAACTTTGAATTCCAAAGTCCTAGTACAAAAGGATTCCCTTACAAAGCTGATGCTTATATGTGTACTTTATATAAAAAGATAGGAGAGAATTTCTTTGTGCACTATGAGCACTGGTGATTTGAACAGCTTTAAATGATGTAGAAAAGTCTCAGGAGTTTTAAAAGCACTAGAACTGATGAACAAGTTTCTGTCTCCCTTAGCAGTGATTTTATTTGGAGTTTCTGTACTTAGAGCATCCTTGTCATACTTCTCTATCTATAAACAGCATCCAGATATTTTTTTTCTGAAAGTACCCTCTAAAACTCAAAATATTTAATTAGTGTGATGAAGTAAAGCCCAATATCCATATGGCAAGAAAGCAGTGAAGTAGAAAGTGGGTGTTGGTAAAATACAGATGCAAAACCCAGACATTTTCCTGTTTTGTTCTGCTGTTGGATTTTCAGAAATTATTTTTCTAGCCATTTCCTTGCCCATTATTCTTAATAAAGATTTTACTGGGTTACGGACTATTTATTTTGGGCCACATAAAAGGTGCTAAGATATTTCCTCTGGAATTTAAAGATTTTTTTTTTTCCTGAGGGGAGGTATGTTATTCTGCACCAAGAGGGAAGTCTGATGGGGAATAGCTTACAAATAATTAATTCGAGGAAAGCTAAAATATTGTTTACTCTTTGATTGTCTCCTGGGAGAGGGTAGGCAAAAATAAATCAAAACATTCCACTCTGTGGATTCCGACTTTTATGGATTTCCCATTGGTAATGTTTCGCTCACTATGGTTAAGGACTTTAGGTAATGAAGTATGTTAATATATGTATGTAGGAAAGCTTTAGGCCAGCAAGGTTTGCTTGATCCTGGACCAGTAAACACAAGGTTTTCTGTTGAAGTCATCGGTGCCAGCCACCCCTTCCAGGCTGTCTATTGAACTTCCACTGCAGCAGCCTCACTGAAGCTGTACCTGCCAGCTTGGGACTAAAGAAAGCAGAGATCACACACTGCAGCACTGAACCACAAAAAGGAGAGACTTCATGGCTGCTCCTGCTGCTCTTTACTTGTCCCACGTTACCAAAAGGGAGCAAGTGGAAAGGGGGAAAAGGAAAAAAGGAAAGAAGCCATGTGGGGTGTGCACCACCTTATGTGATGGGCTGCTTTTCTTTTATGGGTGAGGGAATGAAGGGAAAACCCCAGAGACAGCCTTCTAAATAGCTGGTTCTTCCTGGCAGGTGTATAACCCACTGTCCAGAATCCCTCCAGTGTCGGCTGAATTCCTCGTGTTCATATTCCAAAGAAAACTACTGCAGTTGTCTTCAGCTGTTGCCTCTGTTGGTGGTCCTTGTAGAGAAGCCAAGGACTGGGGTGAGTAAAGTCTTGTAGCTGAGAAATAGGTTGGAATTTTTGGACTCTTGTCCTGTCTGTGCCATTAAATCCTGATGGGCATTGTACACATCAAATAGAAATGTAAATACAGTTGTGTAAATAAAAGCGCGTGGAAATAGTGTAGGTGTGCTGTGAAAAGAAGAGTACAAAGAGCTCAGAGCATCTTCCTCCTGAGCTAACACTGAGGTGCACACGTTTCATTTGCTGTTCGTCAGGGGAGACTGGAGGAAGGCACAAATCAATCCATGTTATGAAACCTTGAGGATGCCATGCCACAGTTTCTGAAGGGGGAAGGTGACTCATAATGCTGAGGATCCAAATCCAAGCACTCTTCCATATTGGGGTTGTTAATTCCTTTGCCAGCTGCTAGGGCTGATGTTGCCAGTGTATTAACTCAGCACAGTTATGTATAGAGGGATTTCTTTCCCTGCCAGGTCAAGGTTCCTTGAGTCTTTCCTTTTCCTTTATCTCTCCCCCAACTGTATTTGTGCAATGAAAGCATTTTTCTGGGAATCGTCAGCAGCCACACTTCCTTGTAATCTTCCAAGGCTTGCTCATCTGTATTGTTTTGTAAGCTTTATGCAAAGTTTCAAATATTTTGAGGTATCCCTGGGTTGTTGATGTAAATCCTTTTGGAGAAGGATTTCACAACAAACAGGGAAGTGTTTTCCCTTCGCTTCTTTCTTCTGGGTCCCTTAAGGCAAAATTCCTCATGGGAAAATAGGCCTAAGTATTTCCTTCTAATTTTGTTCACTTTGCCAATTGCTGATGTTTGAGGAGTGGTGTAGAGAGTGTAGGTCCCTAATGAAACGCAGGGAAGATCCCCGAGGAGGGCACTGCAATTCTGTTTTGGATGTGTCTGGTGGCAAACACGGTGAGTATCTGCACTGTGGAGAGGGCTCCAGGGCATCAATGGAGCTTAAAATATCGGAACCTTTATTTAACCTGAAGATTTTCAAAGGCAACACTTTTATACAAAACAAAAATACACATTTTCACAGAACAGTTTACAGAATTCTTTCCTTGCTCCAGTGTTAATTCTACACTGTGGTGATGTCAGATCACTTCGTATTTTCTTTAGGAGACTCTTAATCTTTTCCCAGTTCCAAGAGCCATATATTGCTATTTCACACGCTCCTCTTTGAACCTACAGCACAGAAAATTAAAGTGTAAATATGCATGCGAACCACCCAAAAGTCATAATAAGATTATATGAATGCCTGCAACCACACAGCAGGAACAATGGGGTTGCACAATTCATCTGCTCCAGCGCTGCTGAATTTTAATGAGGGATAGTCAGTACATGCTGATACTCCTAGAGCTATCCTGGAGCCAGAACGGTGATTTAAGATGCCAGTGACACAGTGTGTAGGTGAGCCTTAGGTGTAGCGTGCCTTGGAGAGCAAAGCATGATATAGCAGGCTAAAAACACCTGATTAAATGGGAGCGAGGAATGGGACTGTGAGGGGAGAGGATCGCGGAAAATTGCCAGTCACCTGTGCTGCTTTCATCGGCTGTAGAGCTCCTGTTGCAGAAAAGACAAAACACTGATAGGAATAATAGGAGTAACCCAAATAAAGAACATATGCTGCCATGAATCACAAATCTCGTGCTGCGGGGTTTAAAGCGATCCCTTAAATATCAGGGATTAGGAGGAGAATTTAGCGTGTTCCCTCTCTCCCATGCCAGAGTTTGTTTTCACCTTCTCCCTAATACCCCCGCTAACCTTGGAGCACCTGGGAGCCACTTGGGAAAGCCTTGGCAGGAGGTTGTACCTCTCCAAATATGCACTTTTCAGATAGGAAGATCTCCCTGTTGTGTGCAGCTAATCTAAGAATAAGCATTGCTCAGGGCGAGTCTCTTTTCAGGCGGGCTGGCTGTGCTCCTGCTGCACGCCACGGGGGCTGCAGCTCCCCCGGGCCCCTGGAGCTCTTACACATGTTTGGAAGAATGCACATGTGCTCCGCAGTGAAAAACATTTCAAATAATGGGAAAGGTGTGCTGGGGCCTGGGAGGGTGTGTTTGTGTAGCGTGGTGTCAAGGAGAAGGAGGATACAACCTGGGAGGATGGTGTCCTGGGACGTGGGGGACAGCCGGGGTCAAACCTGCCCTGCTCGTGCTTAGGGAGAGATCCTGAGCTATTGCAGGAACCTCAGCAGAGATTCACCTCCTGGGGAACCTGTGGATTCATTACAAATGAGATTTTCAGCCGTTGTGTAACACAGATAATTGTGTGTTGTAATTTTGCCTATTATTGGAAACTGTCTTACTGTGAGTTTGTGTTTGGGCTTACAGGCTGTTTTGGAGTGCGGGAGGAGGAATTCTTTTTACCAGTAGCCAAATCTTTCCTTCTTCCATCTCACCAAGCTCCTTGTGAGCAGATCCAAGGCAGAGATGTGGCCACAGCGCATGTTCCCCTAATTTTCTCAATTACAGTTTCAATTTAGTTTCTCACTAAACTGTAATTACTATACAATATTTCCCTTAGAATAATAGCTCAGGTTTTTTTTGGGAATTTTATTTTGCTGATAGCAGGTTATGACATCTCACTAAAGCTGTGTGTTCTTCCTTAATTGCATCTTTTCTAGAAGACAAAAATTTAACTTTTGGAGGCAAGCTGATTGGCTTTTAATATCACGTCCTGTGTGTACCGCAGCTTGTTGGATCTCATCACCTTGTTTTTGTAACATCGCGCCTGGATATATTTTTTACCCGTTTAGATGTGTGTAGCCATACTCACCTGTCCTTTCCCAACTGTTTTAACTGAAACAACAAAAGTGTGTAGGAATCGTCCTTGTCAGATGTTCTAAGCCAAGTAAAGCACAGAAAATTGGAGTTGAAAGCTCCTGCCCTAAAGCTCTACCCAGGAGTTAGAGAAGGTCGTATATGCCTGGTCTGCCTCGTCCTGTCGTGTTTTGTAGTCCTGACCAGGGATGGCTGTGCTCTGTTAACCAAAAACAGCGCAAAAAGGGTATTTCTCATGCCCATGGTGCTGCCCACTGTGTGATTTATAGAATGTGTTACGTTCTGATGAGATGTCCCCTGGCAATGATGCCAGCCCGGTCTGTACACTGTGTGAACATTTTTGAGATGTGAAACATTTGAGTGAATGTCTCTTGGGTTTTTGGTGAATTAGACAGGACAAACAATTCCTTAGTTCATCTAGCCCAAATTTGCTGTTCTTTTTTCTTTTTCTGGTATGAAAATGTCAGCCCTTTTCTAAATACTAAAGACAGACCTAAATCTAAAGCACAGTTGACTTAAAGTTTTAAAACTACTTGATCCATTCTCACAGACTATCGGGTTATTTTATGAGGTTATGTGAAGGCGATTTCTTTTAATTGATCCTGAAAGGGAAAACTTTTGACTTGGTATTTTGTGCATAAACCCAACAAAAGGAAAGTTCTTCTAATCACAGACAGTGTGTGCATCCAGCTTTCTTGGGGTTAGAAGCTGCATTTCTGAAATACATCTTACCATTGGGAAAGGAAGGAAGGAAAAATCCTGGTATAAGTAGAGCCACGCCCCTGAATTGATTATCCTTGTAGGATTTGCTCATCCTATTTTGGCCGTGTTATAAAACTCAATGGGAGCCACTCCAGCTTGAGCACATCACTCCTGCGTCAAGCAGCCCATGATGTCACGAGGAATTCCTTGTCGTAAGAGACGTCCCCCGAGGAGAGTGTTTGCTCAGCTGGAGAAGGGCCATCCACCCACACACTCCGTCTCCACCCAGCTGCTCCATCCAAGGAACCAAACCGAGGGAGTGCTTTGACTAATGGAGTGAGTAGGAGTGATGCCATGACAATACAATGGTGTGTCTGCTGTAGACTGTTCTTGATTTGCATTTGATTGTTTGCAGTCCTACCCATCTGTAGCCAAAGGCAAGAAGTGATAACCTGTCATGTTATATAAAAACACGTTTGGAAAAAAGTGGAGTAATGCAAGATAAATAATGTGTGCTCCCTGGGTCTCTTCTTCCCAAGCAGTCCCGAACTCGTCCCACAAGTTGCTGGTTTCTCTGTTACCGAAGGGTTTCTTTCTAGATAGTTTCCATCTGGAAAAAAAAAGAGGAAAAAGAAAAGAAAAATCAAGGCAATTTGAGTGAATAAAAGCACAGCCTATTAGAATTTGAAAAGTTAGTAAACAAGTGGGGCTCGAACACATGTCAGGCCCTTAGCAAAGGGACAGGAAAGTAAAAGGGGCAGTGGCATCAGTCACTCGGCAGCTGGACACAAAGACTCTGCTCAGCTGAGACAGTAATGGACCATCTCTGTCTCCTCCCGTGTTTCTGTGGTGCTCTGGCACTGAAAATTTGAGCTGGAAACAGTAAAGAAGAGTGTCATGTGACTTCAGAAGATCCCTTCTCTTGTTCAACACATCTTTTGCTCTTCTATGGCCGATTGTCAATCGTTTAAGTTATGCAATAGAATTAACCTACAGAAATAGCTTATAGTGAAATCTTACTGGCTCTGTTCAAGCATGTTTTGTTAGGATGTTATAGGAGGTTTTCTCATTGTGTGTACACCATGGGCTCAGAGGGAGAGGGCTTTCCATACTGTAAATGCAGAGATGTAGAAATACAGGCTGGAGAAGCCCTTGACAAATACAGGATGAAATACTCCCACACCTTAAAACAACCTGTAGCAGTCATGTGCTTTTAGGTGAGGTAAGTAGTAAGAGGGTCAGTCAAAGTGGAAAGGGTAGAAAGTCTTGACTCCAGTCTGGGAAATGGGAGCCAAACCTCACTCAAAAGTAAATAGTTGCAGATCCAACTTCCTACTGAGCTGTCCCTCTGTTTTGGACTGAGCCCACTTTACTGACAAGCCTGAAAGTATGAGTTCCTCTTCCCTCTGAATAGAGATCATGGTTTATTGTGCCAGCCAAAGGACCTCATTCTCCTTGGGGATACCCCGAGTGGGCCTTTTGGGCTGAGAGATTTTCTCTAGCGAATCTCTTCCAGCATGGTTTCCTTTACTCATCCTTCCCACTCTCCATGAGCTGCCTCCCTGCTGTCCCAGCAGAGCAGTGATGAAGGTGGGGACACACAAAGCTGCGCTGCTCAAAGTCCAGGTTCTTCAGTTGTGTTGTGTCCTCCCCAGGGTGTTCCATGGTGGCTGGACTGCTAAAGCTGCCTTTGGTGTCAGACCTGCTGATTAATAGTGATTAATAGGAAGGCGTGGCTCCATGAATTGGTGCTGGCAGAGGTGAATGGGCTCAGCCCATCATTTGAACATGTTCCAGTCCTGTCCGTACGTGGTATCACCCTGTTCATGCTGCCTGCAATCCAAGCAGATCCACGTGCTTGTGTCCACGTTCATAACATAGAATCATAGAAAGGCTTGGGTTGGAAGGGACCTTAAAGATCACTTTGTTCCAACCCTCTGCCGTGGATGGGGACAACTTTCTCTAAACCACATTGCTCAGAGCTCCATCCAGCCTGGCCTTGAACAATTCCAGGGGTGAGGCATCCACAGCTTCTCTGGGCAACCTGTGCCAGGGCCTTACCACCCTCAGAGTAAAGAATTTTTTCCATATTCAAGTTTAGGATGCCTTGAACTACAGCTCTGGTACCAGCTCATGGAAGCCTGTGAGGCATCAGCTCATTCGGCTTTGGTTTGAAGTATCAGGTTTCTAATCCTCAGGTCTGAGGGGAAGAGCGTGAAAATGCAATTTACTTGTAACTGCTACAGAGATACACAGGCCCTTCTCCCCTGACTTGGTAAGCTGTGCAGCCTGATGGCAGAACTCCCTGCGTGGCCATTCTGGCTCTAAAATCCACACAGGGAGTTCTGCCTTTAGCAGAATGGCCTGAGCTAAACCGAATCCTGCTCCTGATGCAGTAAGAATTTCATCAGATTTCCATCAAGATTGTTGTAACAGTCTAAATTTACACCTCTGCAACTGGGTTCTGCAGATGCCCTGTGCGCATTTAGATAGTTTGAAAGCATAGCCATAGGTGTGGGATTGTCCTCTGCATGAGAAATGGGCGTTGGCTTCAAAATCCACTGCTCTTGGGGCCGTGCCAAGGCAGTCCTAACGGAGAACCAGGTGTGCGGGTGTGGATGAGCAAACCTATGTGCGTGTGGAGAGACTTAAAGCTGAAAACAGGGATGGGCAAAGAATGCAAATAACCGTGGAAAAAGAATTTTGCTTTGCTCAGAGCGAAACCTCGCAAACTGGAGAATTTCCACCAAATAATTCCCTGAGAATAAAAACATGACTGATCGGGGAGGTGCTTTGATTTTTCCTGTTGAAATTTGTGACAGTTTTTTGTACTGTAACATGGAATACAAAACTATTTCCAAATTCTTAAGTATCCCACGGTCTGTCTTTTCTTACACACCTCAGTGAAAGGTACTTGACACCAAACCTAAATTTTCTGGTAAGCCTCTTCCTCTTTGATTGCAACTCCTTTCTGGAGGGAGAAAAGGCTCCCTTGGCTCTCCTGCCCACAAGGGGAAAAGGGAGCAAGGGGCCGGCTTCAGCCCTGGGCAGGAGAGGGGGCTGCATGTGTCCTGCGTGCCCCAGCAAAGGCAGAACAGGGAATAACCCACCAGAGTTTGCACTTGGCTTCTCCTACCTGTGGAGGAGGCCTCTTCCCAATAGAGGGAGGCAGAAGATAGACAGCGGGAGCTATTGCTTCAGTGGGAAAGAAGATGCGTGTGGGCGTATAATGAGGGGACTTTACAAATAATTCCTTGGTGATTATTCATTTTACAAAGGGACGATCAGTTGCCCTAGAGATATCCCATGGAGTACTTAATTTCTAGAGAAGTTTGGAGAATACAGGATTTTGACTCCAGTGCTTTTTTGTTTCCTGCCCAATGGCAAAAATAATTTGTGTAATCTGTCCTGGGGATTGTGCTGCGTCCAATTGCTGGTTGTGCGCACAGCCCATTTTGAAATACAACTTTTTGTTTGGAAACTGAAATTGTTCCAAGTAATAATACCTTCCTTTCAGATTTTCATTTTTCAGAAGTGACCCACCCTCTATTGAATATTAAAGCTTGATAACCATAGTTTCTCAGATAACATGCAGTGAGCTGCCAATATTGCTTTGGGACTAAATCAGGAAACCACTGGCTGCTGTTACAAAGGAATCAGTTATCCAAAGGGGATCATCAACGTTTGGAATCTTTTTGAATAAGAATGTGTGTTAGAGATGACCTTTTTTGAAGATGTCCCAGGTTAATACTGAAACGAGCGTACAGATTCAAAGAACAGATCAAAACGCCTCCATTTCCAGGTCAAGTAGAACTGTGATTCAGTCCAGAGTAAATTAAACTCGCACACTTATGTGAAATCCGCAGTAAAGGAGGTTTATAGTGGAAACATTGACTGACCTTTAATAGGAGCGGCGAGGCCAGCACTGCTGTAACTCCAATTGGAAATAAGAGGCTATACAGGCAAGGGCAAGGCCTTTTCCTTAATCTAGACCGAACATTCGGGGAGAAAATCCCGGAGCAATTAACTGACTCTCATCTTTTTTTCCATTAATTGGCTACAGCACAGTACTCTGAAGCTGACAGAAATAACTGCTGTGATATTAGCACAAGTCTAAGCGTTGCCAAAAGCCATTTTATTTCGAAGCTCTCTGAATTACAGTATAATTTCCTCTATTGCTTACCTAAGAGAGCAGGAAGTTGGCCATCCATCTTCTCAGCAAAAGGCTCTGAGCCTTCTATGACATAAACCTTCATTTCTCCTATCTGTGGGAAAATGAAGTCAGGGCACTTCCAACTCGAACGAGGATATGGGATGCTAGAATAATCTTAGAAAGATTATTCTTATCTGGTTTTTAGACTCTGGGCCCTGGCTGCTACTGCAAGCTTCTCGTGGAGACTGGATAGCTGGATCGTAAATACTCAGCTCCTGGATCTTCTTGCTCTACCTCATCTCTCCCCTTTCAGGCAGGCATTTTCTTTCCTTCCTCTCCAACATGTGGATGATGTGAGGAGGCAGTGACAAACTCTGGGGGAAACAGTGTGACGCCATGTAGGTCTCACATGGCAGGATAATTTGAACTTTGTCTAGGAACCCATAGCTCAGATCTTTGTTTTATTCCTGGCGCACTCTGGAGTCTGTGGTGCTGCAGGAAATACATCAACAGTTCCATTCCTGGAAGCCCAGGCTCCTGAAGACTCTTGTCTCCTGCTTGGTGGCTGCTGCTCCCTTGCAAGTAACACTCCTGCTCCCTGATGATGGGGAACTTCAGCTTTTTGGGATTGGTGTTCCTTGTGACAATTGAAAGGCAATGCATGTTTCCACAGCAGAGTTTTCTCCTTTTCTGGGATCCGTCGGGCTGTTCCACTTCTCCACATGTTTAATGTTGTTAGCGACCTGCACCTAAGCCTCTCAGGGGATTCTAATACCACTCATTCTTTTTTTACCCCAAGAAAATAAAATGCTGTGTAGCAGGTCCCATTCCCAGGACCAGACCCAGAAGTGAATATAAATGACTTTAAGCAAGTTGAAAGTCAGAGGCTGTTGGGATTGGTGCAATCCTCTGCTTTACTTGAAGACTTTTCAATTATATACCCAACATGTGTATTCCCTGAACTCCTAAACTTTTTAAGTTACACTCCTTTGGATTCACTGGGCCAAATTAAAAGGTGTTGTCTGTTGCGTTCATTTCTACTTCCTGGGCCTATTTCTGTACCAAAAGCTTCAAAGATATGAGATGGACTATCCTCTCCTCTAAAACAATTTATCCTTTTTGGTTTTGTGCAGCTATTTAAATTCCCACAGATGTTGCTCTAGTGCTTGGCTGTAAAGATTTTAAGTCTACCATTGTCTGAAAGTCATAATGCTAGTGCAAAGGGAAGCTTATTGTTGTAACCATGGAGTCGATTCATTGTTATTTTAACAAAGAATCCTTGATGTAAGAGAGATTTTTTTTCAAATAGATTAAGCACTGCATCTCGGCCATTTGTCCTCCCACATCATCTCTTTCCATCAAGAAAATTTAAGCCCTTGACAGGAGTAAAATATTATGAGGGTTTTGCAAAAGGCAAAAATTAGAGAAGTCTGGACTGCTTGTGTTGCAAAATACTTGAATGTTACATCAAATATTTGGATCTCAGTTGTTCTCCTGATAGAAAATGGATTGAGAATCCAATGGCATGAAATTTATGCCTAACAAGAAAAACAGCTGCTTGCATTTTCAAACATGCTTCCTGATTTTGCATGTTTTCGTTGTTGCTTGGCCATTCTGCTGGATGTTAGGATGTGATGCTCAGTAGCAGCTGCTCCCTGAGACTCAGAACTTCTTAGTTTGGATACACAGGGTGCCACAACAAGATATTCTATCTTCAGTATTTTTTGCAATATTTTTCAGGTATTTTCTCTAATAATTTAGACCTGGTATCAACTTTTTTTTTTTCATTTCTTGTGGGTGCTTGAGTATCTTTAAGATAAGACTCCATTTCCAAAGGACTCATTAATAGTATAAATGTGATATATTACCATAGAACACGTGGTAGTTAGAGGTAGGTGTATGGAAGAGAAAAATAGTCTTGATTTTTTACTGGGTGTGTATATGTGTACATAAACATCTCTTTATAAAAAAATCTCAGATTTGAGTTTTCCAAAGTCACAAAATACATTTGTATTTTTCAGATCAACACTTGTTGCACGAGCATCAGCAATTTCTGTAACTCACACAAGCTTTGACTAGCAAGATATAGGGGTAGATGGAGATGGTTTTGATTCCATCAAAAGAGAATTATTCTGGGCATTTCAGCTTCTTGCCAGAATCAAGATACAGGAGTTTAAAATAAAAGCAAGACAAATTTAATTCTTCTGGCCATGCAATTCTGTTCCACATTCAGGACACAGATTTAAAATATTCTGTTGCCTGAACTATTATTCTCTGCATTGCAGTTAAAATAAAGAAATAGTAAAAATAATTGCATGGGCAGTACTTCGCTCATTCAGATCCTTTGCTGTGCCAGTCCCTGTGGCAGCAGAGTTGTCATTCAGGTGCTCTCTGAGTGCTGAGTCTTTTTACATACAAGAAAAGTCATATCTGGAAGGAATTCACACAGCTGTAAACTGGCTTGGTGTTGGAATCTCTCAGCTGTGTCCAAGTGGGCTAAATGCAGAAGAGAAATCTGAAATAGCATCCAGTGTTCACCTTATAAAAGGTGCAAAACAAAACTTCTGGTTCGAGAAAACACATGGAAAGATAATAATAATATTTTTGTGCTTTTCTACACTTCTAATCCTGGATTGTTCATGAAAGTCATTGGTAGCCCAGTTCTCTGTATCTGCTGTTGCAGCTGGAAAAGTAGATGAATTATCATGAATAAAATCAGGGATAATCCAAACTGAGTTCAGAACAGATCTGAGATTAAAGGAGAATGGGCAAGTCATTGTTAGCATTTTTGAGCACCTCTTAACTTTTTGACCTGGACATGATTGTACTGTTTCTTCAAAAAGCAGGAAGTACAATATAAACCTCACATGAAAACCTCTTCCTTTGCGATTTCTAACCTAATTTTGTTGACAAACCACATGTATACATTCTGACTTGGAAATGTCAAAATGTTTATTTTCAGTCAAAATGTTTCAACAGTTCAAACTAAAAAAAAAGATGTTCTGAACTTTTGATTCTATGGGGAAAAAATGCTGAATGTTTGATCTCAATCTGAAACGAAAAATCATGATTTCCTGGGGTGGACATCTTGATTTTTAATTTTGGCTTTTTAACAGCTCTATTTGATACTTTATTTTTTTTGAGGGACAGTACTGTCCCCCAGTTGTGCACACTCAGATTTCTGCCAGCCTTTCAGTTTACACATCTGCTAAGTGTCGTGCAAATGGAGGTTAAACATGTCCTGTGGGGTGACCACTCAGCTTTGTGAACAGTCCCATAAATAACAGGCAGCTGAAAGGCTGGACTCAGCCTGACTGAGCATCTAACCAGAAACTGAGGTTTAAAAGATGCCAAAGAGTCTTAAAAACTTGCATGTGTTTAAGCTGATCTGATTTATACCTGTTTATAAAAGCTTTAACTTTGGTTATATTTATCCAGTTATTCTAGATTTACATTACCATAAATGAGACAAGGATTTGGCTGCCTTTTTTTTCCCCCCCTTGTTTAAACAGAAACTATTCTATCTCCCTTCTGCTTGGGACAGGTCACAGTCTGACTTGATTAAACTGGTTGTGTTTGGACTGAGGGGAAGTCTGTGTTTCCATGCCTGGGTACATGGGGTATTTTGAGCAGCCTACCCACAGAAGCAACCCTCTTGAGCAACAGGCTGAAGTTTGGGATAGTTAGACAGTGCTGAGGATCCTTCCTTTGGGATCACTCCGGCAAGCTGAATGTCAGTGTGGGTGATCAGGGCCACGCTGTCATAACAGCAGCAGGGATGTGTTAATTATGGCCTTCGGGTCTAATCTCTCTGGAAGGACATCTTGGCTTTGTAAAAACCCTTTCTGCAAATGCCCTGGGTTTTACGTCTTGAATTCATCGCTTGTGGCCGACTTCAAAGTGAGGAGATGGCACCGGGCATTTAGCGCCGGGCTGGACGGGGAATACCGAGATGGCAGGACAGGGAAGGCCTTTGCTTGTCAGGGAATGCTGCTCTAAACATTTCAGAAGGAACGGGCAGAGTTCCAGCAGGGTCTGTGAGGGATGGACGAGGTGCACGCGCAGCTTTGGGCTCTGAGTGATGCCTTCAAGAGATGGAGGCAACCAATTGCTGTCACGTTCATCTTAATTAATGAGCAGCAATGCCTTGCTCACTGTCTCTGCTCGTGGGGACCTGTTAATTCACTTACTCCCAGGGTTTGCTTTAGCAGATGGAAAAGGATTGTTTTACCATATTTTCAATGGCAATTCAAGGCTATTTTTGTCTGTCTTTTGGCTTGCATGAAAGGAGGCTGCCACCTGTTTTTTGCAGGTTGTTTTCAGCACTGCAAGCCAGATTAAAAATTGGCCTATTTAGTGCTTTATGGAAAATGAATTTGTTCTCTAGCACAGAATAAGGAAAGTAACCAGGGACAGTGCTGGCATCTGGCCCTCTGTCATTGCATGAACTCTGTCTCCAGAGAGCTGTTCTGGGGTCACCAGGATCCCCACTGCTGGCAGTGCCACGGGCTCCATGGGCTGCTCCTGTCTCCTGGCTTTGACCTGAAGTACCAAAGAATGGGTGGGTTGGGTTCGTTTTGCATGGCTCCATTCAGTACTGACCGAAATGTGCGGGAGAGGAAGGAAGATTTAGCAGAAGACCTGGAGAGCTGTAATGACTTTTGGGAACATTCAACTTTTTAGGACAGCCTTTAACAGGGAGTTATTTTTGCTCTCACTGGAGTTCAGCGGTGTCTAGTTTAAGAGTTTGCCATTCTTCACTCCTTATGTTAGATTGGAAACATCAGCACCAAGGCAGTCCAGTGGAAAGCTGTGTTTTGCCTCAGTTTTTTTAGGTCTGTGAGGCCCAAGTTCATATCTCCTCCCACGGCCTCAGGTAGGTGTCCACCTTCTCCAGGCTGCTCCTTAATATGCCACTAGAGAAATTTAAGAGCAAATAACCTTCAAAGACACTTGTGATGTTCTTGCCTGAATCAGGAGCTCTTAGAGTCAGCTGAGAGGTTCACAGACTCTCCGAGATGTTTTTAGACCCTTTTTCCCCTCCCAGCTCTCTTTCTCATTGATTTGGGGTTACATATGACTGCATTTACAAGCACCTGACTCAGAGCTCCTTTTATTCATCACCAGGAACTCCACCAGAAGAGCTACATCAGAGCTCGGCAGTGGTGTTATTTATTCTGGCTTCTCTCAGGGTGACTTTCTGGGTGGGTTTTTTTGGTTTTGATTTTCTGCTATTCAATTGTTGGACTCTTTTCTCAATTTCTGGATCTACTGAAGAAATATGAGTGCCGTATATCATGGGGCTTAGGCCCTCTTGCGCTAATTAACTTGTAACTTCATCTTCAGTTTTGCTAAATTTGGTGCTTTTTTCACTGTAAACACCCATTTGTTCCACTGGGTAGCAGAGCTCTCTGAACATCTGGGAATCATCATGTGTCATGAATGACATGATGTATCCTCACTGTTAGAGCAGCACAATGCTAGATCTGATGGATGGAAGAAATGTGTCAGGGGGAAGATTAATACACACTTGGTTTGTGACTTGTGACTCACTGGGTAAACTTTGTTCTCTCTTTGATGGTACAGATCCAAGATCTGAGTTTTCCTCTCCCATTTTGGTCCTGGTTTATAACATAGGAGCTTGCACTAATGAGGCTGGAGCTTTTGCTAGCTGGATCAGAACCCTTCACATCTGCCTGGACCAAGATCTAAATAAATCCTCTATTTGTATGGCACAGCTGGCTCTCTCCTGGAGATGGTTTGCGACCCTTAGGCTGGATAACCAGTGAGAATTTGGTTCTATTCTGTCCTTGCTGTGCCTTTGGAAGTGCACATAGTACAATATCCTCCCTGAATGTCTTCTGGATTAAAGACAAACTTGTCTTGACAAAACAAAGCTATCAGTATTTGATTTCCCCATTAAAAATTCATACCAGAATCTCTTTAAAATACCTGTTTGTTTGTCGAGCCTGCATTCCCATGCTGCAGCAACACTATGAAAAAGTCCCTTGGGAAGCAGCAGGATGGTATCCTAAAGGGAAGGTTGGAACTTCACATCCTAACACATGTACGGGTACAGGAGGTATTGTAAGAAGTGTATTTTTACAAGCATATTTGATACTGTAGGGAACAAACCGTACAATTTCTGGGTGAAGAAGCACTTCAGGCTCACCAGGAGTAGACAGGGTGTTTTTTGCTGTGGTCACTGGTTGCTTGTCAATCGTACCGTAAAACAGATTTATGGCACCTCCTACAAGAGTTACTCCCATGTATTGCCTTGGGAGAAGAACAGCCTGGAAGACTTGTGCTTCCATGGGCTGTCCTCTGGCCAGGACACCATGGGTCCAAGGAGAAAAGGGACTTTGTTCTTTTTCTGGATAGCAAAAAGACATCAAGCTCCAAGTACATCTTGTGGGGAAATAGATAAGGCAGTCAGGGAGAACCTACAAGGAGGGCTGGAAAAAAAGGGGTTCAAACAAAAGCCTGGGGTTCCAGCAGTTTGTCCCCAGACTGGCTTGAGCAAGGGCTCAAGTCTGGCCGGAGGCAGCAGCAGCAACGATGAGACGAGCCAGTGCTGGGTCCCTCTACCTTTTATACAGAACAGAAATTAGGGACTGAGACACAATACAAGGGCTGTGCAGGCCTCCCCAGGTGCACAATTCATAAATTTCTAGATAGAAGCTCTGAGAACCCGAAAAGGTCACTGACTGTCTTCAGTTATATTCTTGTTGGGGTTTTTTATTTCTTCTTTTTTTTTTCTCCTTTTGTATCTTTTACCCGCTCTGATTTAATTTTTTAAAAGCAGATTTCCATTTCTAGAAATTGCATTCACTGTACTTTCAGCGTGCTCTACGACTGTTCATTATTACATATTTGGTGAGCAGGAAAAAAAAAAGGAGAAATTATTAGAGGCTGCTCAGAGCTGGGGCTGTTGTGATGGTCATTAGAAGGGAAATGTGGCATTTTGTCCATGGAGTTTGTCAGAATGAGGCCAGAGACAAGTGAGCAATAATGAGGCTCTTGAAACCAGTCTGCAGGTGCAGAGTGGTAAAATAAATAGGCAGGTGCAGAGAGGGAGTTTTTAATCAGAGTCTTGGCAGGGATCTGGCTCAGGGGCTGCCCTGTTTGGCTCCTGTGCAAAGGAGGAAATTCAGTGGCAAAGGACTCACAAGCAAACTGCACCTCGTGCTTGTGCAGCACAGAAGCTTTGGGGGGGTTCCTATTTTCTTTTCAAAGCACCGTCCTCTTGGAAAACTGAAGGCTTGTTCCTTATAGAAGAAATAAGTGAGCATGACTCCATGTCCTCCTTAGGATAGCTGGCTCTGACCTAGAGATGAATTTTCATGGCAGCATTCTCCAGAAATACTGCGTCTTGAAAAAAACACATTTTCAGAGAAATTTGCCTTAGCAAGAGTTGTGATTTATTTTGGGCTCCTTACCAGGAAATATTTGAGCAGGTGAATCATAGAATCACAGAATGGTTTCCATTGGAAGGGACTTTAAAGATCATCCAGTTCCAATCCCCCTGCCATGGACAGGGACACCTTCCACTATCCCAGGTTGCTCCAAGTCCTGTCCAACTTGGCCTTGAACACTTCCAAGGATGGGGCAGCCACATCTTCTCTGGGCAACCTATGCCAGGGCCTCAGCACCCTCACAGCCCAGAATTTCTTCGTAGTATCCTATCTAAACCTGCTCTCTTTCAGTGTGAAGCCATTCCTCCTTGTCCTGTCACTCCAGGCCCTTGTAAAAAGTTTCTCTCCATCTTTCTTGTAGACTCTCTTGAGGTACTGGAAGGCTGCAGTGAGGTCAGTAACCTTGATGTTTCATTCAAGGATTATGCAAAGTCCTAGCCGGCCTTGGAAATAATTGGAAAAAAATGCAATTTCAACATCACAAAATTTAGTGGTTTGTGTAACGAGTGTATGCCAAATGAGGCCAAAAAGTAAAAGTATTGGTATCTTCTGTGCTCTTGGGAAAAGTGAAGGGGAAATAAGTAGACAACAAGAAAAGATTGGATTGTGTCATGGGAAGTACAGAGATAAAAAGCATACGACTAATCCAGAACTGCATTTTCTTCAAGGCATCTTTGTGTCTGAGGATGCACCTCTGATTCCTGAAGTGGAGCAGCCAGTACTTCTTCCTGACCTCCCCAGCAGAGCTGTCCCACCACTTCCAGTCTTTCCTCTCAACAATGTTAACCCTCTCTCTCCCCTCTCACCTTCCTGCTGTTACTCTGGGTAAAATTCCAGTGTCAAACAAAGACAATTTTTCTTTGAACCCAGGGCAATGAGGAAATGAAGATTAGCTCAAACCATAAACTTCCTTGACAAGATGAGGAGATACTGGGAAAAGCTGTGCCTATAGCTTGTGTGTGAGGCCAAAACTAACCATCCCAGCTCTTGGCTGAATTTCACTGACCACGGTCCAGACGTGGTGGCTGTGGTGAATTTTCAGACAATAACTACTTTTAGCTATTACCAATCACAGAAATGTAATTGGTGACTGCTCATTTTAAGACAACTGCAAGTCGCCTGTTGGCAGTTTGTAAGGAGAAACTTGGTGAATTGTCCTATTCCTTTATTCAGCCCAATCTCCACAGCACTTCACAGTCAGCTGCCTTCAGGCACCGAGCCTGGAGCCTCTGCTGCCCCGGCAAGTTGTGTTTGTTGACCTGAAGGCCCAGAGGCAGGGCCTGCCAAGGGTGATGTGCAAAAACTTGTCGTGCATGCACCACTGTCACAAGGCCCCTCTCTGGATCCTCTCCCTTTCCATCAGTTTTTTCCATGATTCCACAAGTTCTTGCTAGTGAAGCTTCATAGTTCAGCTGTTCACAACTCCCTAAATATTGACTGACTACACTGCTCAGTGACCTGACAACTGTAGGGCTTTTAAACCAGATGTTTTCCCTCCATCCCTCACTTGTGGGCATCCTCAGCATCTTCCAGAGATGGATGTCGTGATGGTTTATGTGTCCATAAAATTATGTTTATAATTTTCACTCATCCAAGGGCTGATGCTGTTTCTTGCCATGGGGATTGTCTCAGGTAGAAACCCCCCCAGCTTGCTGTGAAGCAGCACCTGGTCCCAAAGCTTTCCCAGTGGCTACGAGACTGCCTTAGCTGGCAACCTGTCAGGTACTGGGGTGTGAACTCTCTCTGGGCTCCATTTAGCTTTGAGGAGGGCGTGCTGCAAGCTGGGGCAGACCCAGCGCAGGTATCTGATCGACACAGATCATCTGGAGCTCTCCACCCATCCATGTGGGCACGGAGCTCACCACATGCCGTGCACGGGGGATTCTTGGAGCTGCTGCGGATCGGCCTCAGCAGCGGGGAGTTCAGACCCCCTACATCTTTAAGCCCAAAGGGCGCTGCAGGAATCTTCTGTGTGGTCTCGCCTCTACGACATTATTAGTAAGGGTTGTTCTTGTCCTGCTGGCTTGTTTGCAGGAAGAGCTGTGTGGTCTTCGAAGTGCTCTTTGAAGTTCGTGCAGAGTCACGAGGACACGGCTAAGATGAGCTCTGAAAGGCTGATTTCAGGTGAAACCAGAACATTCGGGAGCACAACTGGGCTTGGTGCTTGCTGCACATACTGTGCACAAAAGAAATAAAACAGGTGATAAATTACAGCCATGCTGGAGAGCTGATGTGTGAAAACATTTAAGTTGAGATTAAATTTCTGTTGGGAAGCCCCTCTTAGAGGCAGAGTAGTAAAAGCTTGGAGTACCCACACCTGAACTGTTCCAGGTTTGTGTGTGCCTGTTGTGCTTTTGGGTTAAGCAGAGGAGTGTGAATATTCAACACAGCTGGAATTCACAGTCTTTGACTCATTTTCATTTCTCCACATTCAGCAAGTTGGTCTGTAATATACAGACATTTTGAGATCCCTATACTGCCCCAGAATTTATGGCATCTCCTGGGAAAATCACTCATCTTCTTCACGCCTCAGTGTTTTATATTAGATGAGGATGTCAGCACCACAGCGGGCCAAAAGTTCAAATGTTCTTACACTAAGGTTATGGGAGCTACAGAAATGCTGAATACTTTTTGTTGTATTATTTTTCTGTTGCTGTGAATGTGACCATCAGTTGTATCAGTACCGAATTTAAATAATTAGTGAATGATAATCGCTCTTCAAAAGAAAACTTCCAGTAGGACCAATTTGTGGTGGGTTCTCAACTTGGCTCTCAAGGCCAGGTTGGACAGGGCTTGGAGCAACCTGGTCTAGTGGGAGATGTCCCTGCCCACAGCAGGGGGGTTGGAACTGGATGGTCTTTAAGGTCCTCTCCAATCCAAACTGTTCTGTGATTCTTATGAATTATCTCTACTGCTCTGTCCTGATGCTGTATCATTCCTTATAACCCAATTGCATTAAAGCAGTTCTTTGGAAAACTTAGGGGAAATGAAACTGGGATGTCTGAAGAAAAAGGGAAGCTATTTGATAGCAGGATTTGATGATTGCAGCAGAAGGAAAGACATTGTACTCCAAGAATAATGTTGTGAGGATGCTGGTCCAGCGGTTTTGGGCAGAGGAACACTTGAAGGGATGATGATAAATTGGGATTTGGCAACTTTCTGCAGACAAGCAAAAGGAAAGAGAAAAGTTAACAATGGCTCCTGAATTTTGCTGGTGTGCAACTTGGTTACAAACAAGGGAAAAATCCCTCCTATAGCTATTCAATGAAGGTTTGGGAGGGCTGGTTGAAAATACACAACTTAGGCTCTGTGAAATTTCTGATCCGTGTTTTTGGGTATAATGTGAGAGTCTGTGGAATATGGCCCTTCCTATGAATGTGACTGTGCAACGTTTCCCCCCATTGCTGCTGTTGTGTGATTTGCCTGATTACCCCCTCTCTGAAGGCTGCCTCTTCTGCCACCCTGTACAGAGCACGAGTGTGGAAAGTGCTTTGTTTTCTTCATAAGTGCAAAGTGAAAGCTTCTGGTAGAAATTGCTTTGTAAGGCAGCTCCAAGAAATGACAGCAAGTATTAATAAAGCTTGCTTAATTGATATTAGCATAAATGTAAAGCCAAGTAATATTATCAGTATCAGTTCTGGATCAGTTCCATTGCATGCTCTTCACATCTCTGTTTATCTGTTTCAGGTGATCTCAGGAGACTGCTCAGGGGGAATTCAGGGACGAGAAATTTAATGGTTGCAGTTTTATGGTCTTTATCAGACCATCAAGGCTGTAATCGAAAGATAAGAGTTATCATCTGTCATCTCAATCAAGCTTCAAGAGAAAATCATTGCAAGAGAGCCTCTGGTAAGTCTATGAATTAATTCAGATTTGGGGAATGTTATGTAATTTGTGTTAACACCCTCAAGCTCCAGTCACGGATCAGGAATTTTCTGTGATAAATACTCTAAGGAAACAAAATGAAAATAAAGTTGGGGTTTTTTTTCCCAAAAACAAACTAACCGACCAATCCAAAAAGGTGGTGTGTTATCTAGGCTGTTTCTCATGAGTCTGTGATTACTGTAAGCTCATATGATGTGCAGAGTCAGTCTCATCTTTACAGGGCTCTGCAAAGTGGGATAATACCAGGTTTTCCTGTGGAACAGAAGTGTTGAAGAATGTACTTGTCAGCATGTATCTCGGTGGTCTGATTGGGAGGGGAATGGTCACTGGGGCTAGGGATGGTTGGTCATTAGGAATGTCGGTCTTTACCCCCCTTTCCTGACAGCCAGTGCTGTTACAGGAAAAATACTCATTGTGCAGTGAGTAATCTGCACATTTAATTCCTTCTCACCTGTTTATCTAATTTAGTGGGAGGAGGTTGGGAAGATATAAGGAAGAGGAGTGCTGTTGGGTTTCCCTGGACTTTGCAAACCGTTAATATTTTACTGGAGCACTTTTGGAAATCCAGCCCTTCCTCAGCTGCAGAGTTCAGAGCTGAGCTGCTGTGCTCTATCCCTGGCTGTCTATAACAGAGCTAATTCAGGTTGTGGCCAGCAGCAGCAGAGAGGGGAAAGGCTGTTCACAGGATCAGTCCTGCCCAAGGGTTCTCTCTGCCCGTGCACTCCATCCCTGTATGAGCCGTCCGAGGCGGATCTCTCTAGTTGGAACTGGCCACGTGGACAGCGAGGCTGCTGTGGGAGCGTCACCGTGCACTCAGCTGGGGGTCACACATCTGCTCAAGGTCCTCAGTCAGCTTTACTTCTCTTTCCCCCAGTTTGGGACTTCAGAAGCACAGAGCCAGAATTAAACCAAGGGCTGTCTTTGTTCCACGAGGCTGCCCCAGCTGGAACCCGTTGCTGGCTGACACAGTCAGCTCTTATATTGACACTGTTATATCCTTTGGCGTATTACACTGCGTTTACATCTTTTAATTCACCCCAGCAGACACATGGCTTATTTTAAGCACCACGTGTAAGAGCTTTCATTAAAACCATTACAGGACACCAGATGGGGATGCAAAATTGACAGCAACAGGCCTGCTTGCTACCATGTTGGATTTAGGAAATATTCCGGAGTGCTTAGCCCTTCTCACCACTCTGCTTTCCTGCTTTGTGGTGACACAAACACTTCTGGGTTGGAGTTACAGCTCTTATGAACCAGTTGTCTTTTTTTTTTTTTTTNNNAAGTAGGGTGAAATGTATCAGAATTTGCTCATCTGAGTTTTCCAGATCACATAATTTCTGATTTACATGTTATGGTAAATAGGATTTTGGTGGGAATGTTTGATAATAAAGAAATGTCAAAAGAAATGGAACAGAAAGGTTGATTTTTAAGTTTTACCTTTAAATAAGCAAAAAAGAAAGGAATAGATGAGATTTTTCAGTAAATTAAGAGACAAAACTCATTAAAGAAACAGCATCACCAAGGTGTTCTCATGAATACCAACATCTTAAATACACTGGAGTCTAGAGGAAGTACTAGTGGTCTTAAATAGATATATGACAGAGAGATATGTTTCAAGAAGAAGTAGATTAGTGGATCTGGTAAATCTTGGCCTATTTGATTTAGATGTTTAACTGAGATGGATTAAAAAATCTCTGATCTGTAGAGCTTGGACTGGAAGTCTTGTGAACTAGATTCTTGTGTAAGCTGTTCCTCCTGCCACAGCAGTTACTGAAAGAGTGCCAAAATATTTGTGACAGTAGTTGTGGGGTTTTTTTAAATTTATAAGTCTGACAAAGTGAATTTTTTTCAGATGTCAGTCTGTCCTGCAGGTAAAAACACAATACTTTGCTTCAATATAATCAAAAGATGATATGTAATGTGATTTTTTGAAATTATTTTTGTATGAAAAATGATCTAAACTTTAAGAGGTTTCCAGAAGGGTTAAGTAATCACAAAGGAAGCTAAGGAACAGTTGAGACTCTGAATATTAATTTATTTTAAATTTTTTTTTAATTGAAAAAAATACTGTGTTTTGGCTCAACAACTGAAACTCCCAATCTGCTCTAGCCCAAAGATAGCATAGCTATAGCTTCCTATAGCTATAAATATTTGCTTCTGATTTTCTGATAACATCATAATAAAATGCTTCATTGCATCTAATTTTATTTTATCTGTCTAATTGTTGGATAATACAACCACTTGCTTATGTCGAATTTTGCAAATTCTATCTAAGAAGATAAAAATGAAATCTTTCTATTTAATATCCCTGTCACAGACAAAATTTGAGTGGAACTGGAATTCCGTGACATTTTTTTAGCTGAAATTCTCTTCTTGTAACAGAGATGACGTTCCTAAAATGAAAATATGTTTTGTTGTTGGTGGTGGTATGACTGAAAAGTAATTAATTTCAATCCTATGAACATTAAACTCTATTTAACAATAGATATTAGGGACATGCTGTGTCTTAAGTCAGCTTGAGAGTCTGATCAACTTACTCTTTCCTGTTTGTGTGGTTCACTGGCTCGTCTGAGCCCAGCTGATTGGTGTGATACCTACCATGGCACACAAAGCGCTCTGGAGTCCAGATTGGGAGGAAGAGAAATATTTAAATTTAGTAAATCAATGGACTTTTGGATTTCAGCTTAAAAGGAAAATCTGTAGCACATTTCTGAATTAAAATTCTGAACAATGTGACTTTGGCTGAAGACAAATCTTCAGCTCCAGTGCTCACCTATTTTGCCCACCAGACTGTTTTGAGTGCTTTTATAGCTCTAGATGCGCCGTCCTTGCTACTTTCTCTGAAATTCCTGTCTTCAGCCTCGTGCTGGCAGCGGGAGCGGGGAGCCGCAGCTGCTCTCTCGGCAGGAGCGCATCGGCGGAGCTGTGCACGCACCGGAGCGAGCGCTGTAAACACACAGCCTAGCACGCAAGCCTTCCCTCCCGGTGAACTTTGCCATTTGCTAATTTATCCCTGCTCGAAGTTTTCTCTTGTGTTTGCCTTTTTCTGTAATTTCTTCCTGTAAAGCCTGTGTGGGCTGGCTTCTAGTTCCCGTGCAGTGCGATCTTCTAATCCAGCAGTTTCACCTCCGGCTTTGGACATAAATCAGCAGGGAACTCTCGCAGGTTCCTCGCGCCCTGTTCGCGAAAAGGGGGAGGAATAATGCAGATATTGAGCTAATGCTATCAAGCTGCCTAAAGCAGGAGAAGAGATTGATAAGAGAAAGCATTGTATTTATAGTTTCTGGCATATAGCATAGCACAAGTCCTATTTAAATTCTTCAGAAATTAGGATCAGATGACTTAGGAACTTCTGGCATATTTGAATCTTAAGTGGTTACAGACAGTTTTGCTCAGACTTTGCTTCAGTTGTTATATGTGCTACTTCTTCTTCATTTAGAACAGGTTGGGAAAGTTTACAAATTCTTGGGAGAATGGAAAAAAATCCTGCTTACGCTGAGGCTGAATGGCAACAGGGACACAGATCCTACCTGAGGCGCTACCTACCTGGTAGCCTTTCTTGTGTGTGTGTCTGTGTAAATGTGTGCAGAGGGATTTAATTTGCTGGTGTTCACTCTGATGTTGCCTTTATTTTCCAAATATTAATTCTGACCTCGCTGCCACCACGTGTGACGTGGGCATGGTGGATATCTGCTGAGGTAAAGGGTCAACTTCAAATTAACATAGTTTTTGTCTTCAGCAATGGGTTATAGTATGAAGCACCTGAATGGATACTTTATGAAGAGTAGAGAAAATGAAAAATGTAAAAAAGCCTTTAGTTGTAGAAAATGTAAGGCATTGTCGTCATCGGAGCACCATGAAAAGCATGGCACAAAGGGACCCTGGGATGGCTGTCCATGGGTAAATCACTGCCTGGGCACAGAGTAGAGGACAGCAGGTGCCAGTGCTGAGGATGGGAAAGGTGTTTTTCTGCTCAGACCCAACTGTACTGCCATGAATGTGATGCCCTCACAACCAGAACAGCTCAGGTATTTCCTCCCTTTTTCTTTTGTTTTGTGGGGTTTTTTGTTTGTTTTTTTTTGTTGTTTGAATTGCCTTCATCCGAGCTGAGAGCTCAGCCTGTTCTCCAATGGGCAGATTCCAGCTCAGATGGGTTCTGGGCATGAAACCTGTTCCCCTTCTGTTCCGTGCCTATGCAGCAGCAGCTGAGGCCCAGCCTGCCTTCCCAGGGACTCCCAGCAATTCCATGTGCTCTGCCAGCCCCCTGTGCTACCAGAGCAGCTCTTGTGGAACAGAAGCATGCACAAAGCCCTGCTCAGCTGGACCTTCCTGGGAGCTGCCCAGAGTCTGTGGAGTCCAGCCCAGCCCGTGTCCCGCCTGCGCTGCAGGACAGCCCGAGCTGTTCTCCAGACACCCACATGTGCGTGCAGGAGCGGCCTGGCTCAGACCAGCCTCCTGCCAGGGCTGCCTGGCAAACCCCGCTGTGCTCCAGCTGCGGTTGGTGTGGCAGCTCGTCCCGCAGCCTGCCAGCCGGCGGGCAGTCCAAATGGCTGGGAGCGCTCCCGGAGCCTCGGCAGCTGGGGAGAGAGGGGCTCGGGATCACACTCGGCTCTGCAAGCGCTTGGGCAGGGACCACTCGCCTCCAGGTAGGGCAGGGGAGCCTCCTGAGCCACCCACCCTGTGGCCTCGCTGGTTCCCCAGAGCTTCCAACCCCAGCTTTGGCAAAGCGGTTATGGGTTGGGTCATCTGCAGAAGGAGCAGAGCTTTTCAGTCTCCCTGAGGTCTCTTGAGTCCTAAGGGACTAATAACTCATTGGGATGGTTGCAGCTTGACAGGGACCTGGAGGTTAATTGCTGTAATTCCCTGGCAGTGTCTTTCACCCTTGGGGCAGGACAAGTAGGAGTTTCTCCCACAGCAGGAGTCAGAATTCTTCTGCAGGAAACACCCAGGCCAAGAGGCCTCTCTCCAAGCTAGATCTTTTACAGCAACAACTTAGTATTTTTTTAAGGAAAACTCTAAGCTAAGTAAGAAAGAAGTCTGGTAAATGGATCTCTCACTTGCAGGCTCTCATAGGTGTATCATTAGCATTGCCACTGATCAAAAGATCAGATGCAAATGCAAATAAAACAAACAAGTGAATTGATCTTTGCATTTAGAAATAACGAAGTTGGGGAAATCCCCCTGCATCCTTAATCATCAACCCTAAAAGACTTTGAGTCTGATTCTCCTTGACATTGAGTGAGTGTTATCTTGACACAAAGACAGGGAGAATGGAAAGTTGTTTTGTGGGAGTGTTTTATATCCATTTTGAGCTGTTATGACTGATGATGAGTAACTACAGAGCCAGGGTGTCTTACTCTCTTTTATAGAAATACTGATCTTGTTCTCTTAGAAGTCAATTATTAACATAAATAACTTTACTGTCTTACTCAATTCCTTTTATTTTAAGTGCAGCCTTTATGTTATGGCAAAATTAGCTATAAATACATTGCATTGTATCCTAATGTTGCATCTTGCATGGTTTCGAAGCTCTAATGTCCTGATGGAATCCAGCTCAGCAAGGCTTCAGCAAGATCCACAGCATCTTTTCCATTATTATCTCATCAAAGGGTGCTTTCTCACGTGACTAAAAAAGTGTTCTGTGTGAAATAGTGCTGGCAGGTCCAAGTATCCTGAAGGCTGTCAAACTGGGGCATGAAGTTCTTTGTATCCATAATAAATGCTATTGGTTCAGATTGCCAGTTCAGGCTTAGGCTGGGAATATTCTGATTTTTGGTTGCTCACTTTTGTATATTCAGGTCTTTTAATGTAGTCTGTTGATTCAATACATGTTACAGGTAACACCATCAAGGGACCCAAGCCATGGAGGACCAAAGTCACCTGGGGACCTTCAGCCCATAAGCTGCCTTAGGGCTAAATCCTTTTCCTCTTCTTGGTGACTTACGTTGTGACAGCCCATATCCTTCCTGACCTCGTGCATGATCCCTTTTGGAAGCTGTGGGGCACAGTGCCCGCATCGTACTCAGTTAATGCATTAAAAAGTTCCTGAGTACCGTTTGGACATCTGAAGAAGTCATCTGTGTTCAACACATTCCTTCAGTTTCCTTTAACAAGAATATTGATGTCAGAGTACACTGAAAGTTACTTGGCTTCCTCATCAGCATGTGTGCATAAATACATATATAATTTGCAGCAGAAGTACAGCTCACTTACAATATACATTAAAATACATATAACTAGTAACTTTTTTGCATTTTCAAACTGTCATGCAAAAAATATCAATTCTTACATATCTATAGTGTGTGTGTGAGTGTGTATGTGCATTTTTGCTAGGAAGTTATCCTTCCATGTTTATGGCGTTCAGTGGGATGGATGAAGCACCCGTGGAATTTTGCCAGCTGTGCTGACGCAAGCTCCCGGCTCATCCTATAAACATTTACGCTTCTGAGTAACTCCAGTCACGTACAAGCCCTGGGCCAAAAGAGTCCTCCTGGGTCACCCATTCCAGCCCTGTGGTGTGACAGGCAAAGGCTCGAAACTCCTCTCATAAAATGGCCAAGCTTTAATGTAAAGCTTTCTGAGTTTTCACCTGCGTGCCTCCTGCTGGAAAGTTACTCCATTGCCTTCTTCAGCTGATAGTTAAATAGTCTTTCCTCATTCTCATCCTCAGGTTAGTCATGGACAATTTCATTCTTGTGTCAATATTGTAAGTACCTCTTCTTCCTCCCTGCTGTTTACCCAAGGAGAGCAGTCGTGCAGCTGAAGTTATTTATGTGCATTTGCAGCTTTGGGTCCTTGGGGGTGGATGTCCACATGGATTTTACTTATGTACAGATAAACAGGCAGAATGATTTTACAAGCCAAACCTGTCAGAGTGATTAAAACTAAGCAGGATCCCAAAGCAAATGTGTCTCGGGTTGATAAGGACTGTCTTTGAAGCAGTTGTCCTTCAGCGTGCAGCTATTTCTGGGCAGTTGCAGCTGGCTGGCTTTGGTGTCCCGTGATTTATATCAGGACAAGTCTCCTGCTCACATAAAACATGCGGTGCCACAATCCAGTACAGATCTGTTCATCATGAAAGGGGATATCTGTGTCTATCCCTTATTTTCCTAGCAATAAATTACATGTAAGCTGGCAGAGCTGTTCATTTCCACTTTGGGGCTGAACTGGAGGGGTGGTTTGCACTTTGGTATTCTTCATTCCAGCGCTGCTCCAGATGTGCCATATTGGTATTCCTCGTCAGCTAAGTAACTCTGCAAACATGATTCTTCTTTCCTTCACATGACACTGCAATTTCTGTATCTTCTAGAACTGAGACAGGTAGGATTTGGGAAGTTAAATTAAGTTCAAACAATTTTACTGTGAGTGAGGTAGCATGGGCCGCAGAAGAGCTGGACCCACCTCTCCTGCCCAGTCACTCACGGGCAGCACTCCACAGACCCCTGGACAAGGAGGGGAGGAAGGCAGACATTATATTTCATATGAATTGACCACCTGACCTCCCTACCCCTTCTCTGAGGGTTACAGAGATGTGAGAACATGTGGGACGGGAGCTGGGAGAGCCAGGAGTGACATGGGAGGGAGAAAGAGCTCTCAAGTGTTACAGGCAGGGGAGTGAAATCTGCCCCAGAAGATCATACACACATTGAAATCACATCAGCTAACAGACTTAGCAAGGAAGCCGACAACTGAATGGGACTCATCTTTTTGAGGATGCTCTTCATAAAGCTGGCTTGATTTGCCATCTTCTAGCACTACAATACACTTGAAATAACCCCATCATAAACGAAATAAGATTTTCATAAGAATGCTGGCATTGCAAACCTGCTCGCTGTAGCTCTAGTAGAAAGTTGTTGGCAGCCTCATGCTGCAATGCCAGGTGATTTGTGCAGCAACTTGTTAACAGCAGTTAAGCAATGGAATCAGGTGCCCTACCCCGAGGCTACAGATGAATCACCGAATTACAGGGAGGGAAACGAGATTGGGAGTAGAGTGGGTACACACTGGTGAAGAAAGGAGATGGGAGAAGCTGGGGTGGACAGTCCTCATTGAGCCCAGATGATGCGTCTCGATGTTTTTGTTTAAGCAAAATGTAACTAGTGGTAACTGGAGGATAAAGGATCAGAATCCCCTGTCAGAAATTGTTTGGACAGGTGTCACTTGGGAGTAGCTGAGCGGATGGGTATCTGTGGAGCTGCGCTGACGTAATGCAGCTGGAAGGAGGCCCCAGGTCTGTTCCCCTCCTGGTTACCTGCTCTCTAAATGGAGCCTTCTCTGTCAGTCACCTGTAGCTTCCCAATACTCATGGATTAGGGCACCTGAATAAAATTCACCACAAGCGGTGGTGGTGTTCACAAGGGTTTATTGTAACCTGCTCTAAAACACAGATAGGTAACACAGCATCCACCATATATTCCTCCACATGCCATACTAGGGTCTGGATTTTCCTGATGGATTATGCAGAGGTTTTCAAGCGCAAAGGGACCTCTTTTGTAGCTTCACAGCATAAGGTTCACGTGATGGGATATTTTAAACCTATTTTGCAGTCATAGTGCATTGACTGGTTGTGACACACTGCATAAATCCAGCCCCAGTGACACTCTGAAAACAATCCTTCATGTGATAAACCAACCAGTACAGCTGCAGGCACTGAAGTAGGAGGATAGAGGCTGGACCTGATTGTTGGCCTGATTTTTCAGGATGCCTCAAGTTACTCCTCCAAGCGTGTCTTTGCACTCCTTTGTTCACTTGAGGCTTCAGAGTGCGAAGTGTCTGTATTCCCTCTTTGGGGAAAGCACGTGAGAATTGTTTCACTTTCAATTAAATTGCAGCCACCAATGGCAATAGAAGCACTGAACAAAAGAATACAACATGGGGTGATTGCCTAGACTGGGATTTTCTCAGAAAAATAGCCACCAACTTTATTTTTTCCAGCATGGCACCGATGTGCCTTCCCACCAGAAGCAGGGGATTTGATCTCTGTTTCTATGGATAGAGTACAAGCCCAGAGCATGGGACTGTAAGTGTTTTACCCAGGCGTTTGGCCAGGTTTGATAGCCAGGATGGACATTGTCTCCTCCCAACAGCATGCCAAGCAGTTACGTGGATGTTTCTGTAACCTTCCTGTCCTTGCTTCGTTGGTAAACCTGGAGATCTTCTGGCCCATCCATATTTGTAATGAATGGAGGTACAATCTTTGGAGTGTAAATCATTGCAGAAACATACTGATGTGCTTTTTTATGCCTGCTGTGTTTCTTGTCTAGGTGAACTGCATCCTTAATTCCTACAAGCTGCTTGTAGGAAAAACTAGGATTCCTTCTGGTGTCAGTAGCACTTGCATATTTGTCCATCATAAATTAAACCCTTTCTTAGAGTACTTTCAATTTCTACATGGTGAAATGAGAAATCCCTATAAGGCGAGAATGATCAACATTTTTAGTGGTTAAATATCCAACGTTTATGCTCTTGAGCACATGTTCAGCACTGCATTTAGATTCAAATTCAGAATCAGCTTCCCATTGATTTGAACGTTGAATTGGATACCAAAACATGCACCAAGAACCTTCATGCGAAGCATTCAACACTTCTTGAAAGCTCAGTAAAAATCTCAGGCCTTCAATAAAAATAAATTCCCTTCTATTAGGGAAAGAAGTATTTGAAAGAAAGAAAACGATGAAGTAATCTTAATACCCTTGCACTAGACCTATAGAGTGACATTTATTTAAAACGCTGTCAAACAGATCATCATTACCAAGGTTTTGCCCTTTGATATGAGTTACTACTTTGTACAGTGGTTTCGGAGGTAACTGCCTTCATCTCTGCGTTCCGTGAATCAGTTTTGCATCCCAGCCCTACGTTCTCCTTTAAACATCATTAGCCCCAATTCAGCAGACACTCACTGAAGTTAAACACTGAGAGGCAAGAACTAGAATCCAAGCTGATCCCATAGGCAGATGCATGGAAAACTATTAATGGGTGGGGGTGTCTTTAAAAATAATGGGAATAGTATTCCTCACCATTAAAAAGTACAGAATAGGTCTTTGGGCTGAAACTAAAAACTCTGTTGCCTACAGGTACTGGCAACATATTTGTCTCTTCGCAAATTATATTTTTATTATAAATAAACAACCTGCTTTGCAGTACTGTGACTTCATTCAGATCTTATTCTTTAACATAATTGAAGATCAAATACCTCATGCAGCGCTTAGAGAGTCGCCTCTTTTTTTTGTACTTAACTGTATTTTGATCTGTAGGTATTATGTTATGAGCTGAAATGTTTGTAAAGCCTCCAGGCTCTCATTCAAAGCATCTGACAGCAGCTCAGAACTCTCCTTGGAGTAGAAGAGCTCTCGCTTTTTAACAGTCTTCTCTCTACAGATTTCCTATCCCAAAGAAGATCCTATACTTCCTTTTTTCATTGATTAGATATTTTTGAGAAAGGTTTCACATCCAAAGTTTCTTTGCAAACCATTCTTGGAAGTTCTAAAATAAATATATTTTTTGATATCTGTAGCTCTAAATTAAACCAGATTTGTATTTTTTTTTCTAATTACTCACCATGATCTAATACTGCAACGACTAAGCATTGAGAAGGGATCCAAATCTGCCCATCAATGTCAATTCTGAATAGGGTCTGTGTTATTCATGCTGTAATTAAAGGAGTAAGAAAAACCTCTTCTGATGAGTGTCCCTCACTGAGAACAGGGATTTCATAACTGGGCACTCGGTGGGTTTAAGGCAGGTCGGAGTAATTTCTGATGGACAAAACTATGAATCATCATGAGAAATGTTATTAGTGGCAAGGCTGGTTCATTTATCAACTGCAGTTCACCAAGCCCCATCATAAGAAAATCTGGATCTAGTTTCCTTTGGTAAAATACAGCAGGAAGTAATTTTTGAATATTTTCTAAAATGTGTCTACAAGTTGGGGTGTGACGTTATGTGGATAATGCTAAGCAAAGGGATACAGCTGGCTCTCTGTACCTTGCCGTGGAATAAGAACTGAGTCACTACCATGGAGAGGTCACTCCAGGGCTCTGAAAGCGGATTAGGATTTAACATCAGTTATCCAGATGTATCTATAATATTCAATTTATCATTCGTAACTTTATGCAACAAGATGAGCATATTGAAGTAGACATGATGTGAAATTAGAGCTATTGGGAGACTCTTCCAAAGAACAATAGGAGTTTTGCTTTTGTTTCAACAGGACTGAAATATATCCCATTTCTTATAAGAAAGGGCAGCAAATAATATTTATTATCCTTTTGATATGGAGCCATTACTGGAAGCCATTATCATCACATTTCAGGTTACTTAATCAGCTCTGTGAACTGATAACCCACATAAATAATTGCCTCACTGCTGCCAACAGTGCTTTTGGCACACTACGAGAATAACATTATTCCTTACGAATTAAACCACAATAAGATTTTAAATGACAGATTAAAGGCTCTCTTTAGGTACCTTGGATCCTTCCAAACTGAGCAAACAAGAAGAGACCTACCATTTTTCAGGTATGTGGTAGAGGTGAACTACGGCTGAGCTCTCTGATGGCACAGAAACCAGGTGCATGTGTCCAAACATGCCAGGCGAATGCAGATGATGAAAAAGAAAGATTAACTGCTGAAGAGCTACCTGCTCTTCAGAGCATTCCAGCTATCAGGCACACCCCAGCCGATTCCGTAATGCTCGGAGTGTATCCATAGGTCTGCAGGCAGGGACTCCATTATCTGTTTGGCTCTTTTCTGTTCCTGCACGGAGCAGCTTGTGTCTACAGCGTTGTGCAAGATGTTCGTGTTTCATTAGTATCCCTCACTTTGTAGTAGTTTCTTTTAGTTTGAACCCGTCCCCCTTATCTCCTTCTAGTTAGAAATGTCCCAAATGGCCATAGCTCAAGCAGAGTGACCGGTCCCATTTTTTATATTGCATTATCTAGTTATCCTTGGCTGGGTGTGTGCTCACAGCCTGCCTTTCACCGCTGGAGGTGAGACAAAACTCCTGAATGGAGTTCTGCTACATCAGTATTTCTTCTCATCCTAAATGATGACAAGAAATCAGGACGTGTCAGCCTTCCTAATATTACCAAAGCCTGTGCATGGACAGAAGCTATAAGACAATGAATGTATATATACATAGCCAAGGGAAAGGATCTCCAGACAGGTGGGCACAAAGTCTTGCTGGGACTGGCTGCTGCTCCATTCTGTAACAGCCTGGTCTGAGTTCTCTGAGGGACAGCTCAGCAATGTCACCTGGAGGAGCTCAGCTTGACACATTTGCTCTCATGGCAGGAGGTCAAGTTCTCCATGGGCAGGCAGCTGGGCAGGGAAGTAACTTTGAAACTCTGCCTGCTCCACTTGGATCTCAAAAGCCACAAGGATGAGAATCACAGAATGGTTTGTGTTGGAAGGGACCTTAAAGACCATCCAGTTCCATCCCTGCCATGGGCAAGGATAGCTTCCATAGACCAGCTTGCTCCAAGTCCTATCCAGCCTGGCCTTGAACACTGCCAGGAATGGGGCAGCCACATCTTCTCTGGGCAGCCTGTGCCAGGGCCTCACCACGCTCACAGTGAGGAATTTCTTCCTGTCATCTAATCTAAACCTGCCCTCTCTCAGTTTAAAGCCATTCCCTCTTGTCCAATGACTACATGTCAATGTAAAATGTCCCTCTCCAGCTCTCTTGGATGTCTCCTAAAGTAGAATTTCCTGGAAATTTCAAATTAGAGGTGGCATAATATTTTTGACCCCCCTTTTCCACTAAAACAAAACAAAAAGATGGAATTTGTGACTAGATTTAAGTCCTGTTTATATTATACCATAATCTCTTGTATGCTATCTCACCATCCTTTGTGAATTGTAGCCCAGGTGTTTCAACCCTTCTTCCTACCCTTTATTTATGAGGTTTTTCTCATATATTGTGTGGGAAAGAGAAGAAACATGTGGTAGTTTGGGAGATGAGATCTGGCCAGGGATCTTAGACCCGCGGAGCAGAATGAGAAAAGAGATACTTAAGTGCTCTGCAGGGAAAAGTGGTTTCATATTTGACTTGAATGGAAAGTTTTCATTCGAGCTTCCACCACTTTCCTTTTGAAACACTGGGTGGGAAGTTGTACAGAAAATAATTCCCCTCTAAAAAAGTTTTGGCCTGGCCTACTTGTTCAAGTCTGTGCTGCTGCGTTGAGTTGAACTCCCACAGTGTATCCAAGCACTGTCTGTGCTGGCAAGTGAGACCTCAGTGCTCAGGGCAGGTACCTGAGCCTCAGCCAGCAGTTGCCCCAGTCATCTTAAGGAATTACCTCTAGATGTCACTCATGAATCCCTCTTATTCGAGGGATTTAAATAAGGAGTTAGGATACCTCTGACACAGAAACCCTTCAATCACTCTGCTTGGTTACTGAAATGTTTGTTTTCTGCCCTCCTTTTCTGCCCTGCTGGAGTCAGATAAAGGCTGAAGGCAGGGAAGGTACTTTTTCAGCAGTGAAGAGATGCCTTGGCTCATGCAGAAACTTAAAAAATAGAGAAAAACTCAACCTTAGTCGAAATAAATAAAGACTTCTGTAGTCTTTGATGCCAGTTGAACAATCTCCCAACAAGCCGTGAGAGCTCAGGATAAAGCTGATCGTCTGTTGATTTATTTAGGTAACTGTGTCTTGTTAGTACTTGCTTAGCAATGGGTCCAGATGCTTGGTATAACATTCTCTAGCCCATGACTAAAATGATTTAAGTGGCTATTTGCACACTCAGTAAGGCTGAATAGACTGAATAGAGCAGTTCCCCTCCAAAAACTAATTGTTTTCTGTTAGATATTTCCAGTGGATTCTTTTTTTTTTCCCCTAAAACATGATTTATTTAAATTTTTGCTTGCTTTTTTAGTAGTTAAAAAAACCAAACGCGTTTATGCCCTACCTTCAACAGAGGGAAAATACTCATATGGAAAAGCTATTTCTAGAGAGAAGAAGGAAAAGTGTCAATAAGAAAATTTGGAGCATCTCTAGCAGTAAGGAGGTTTTTGAGGTTTTGACCTTACCCATAGTAAGTGGAATTTTTTTCTGCAAATAGTTGAGCTGAAGCCAGAGGGTCTCCTAATGGAGTAAAATACTCAGTGTGTATATAAGAGTATATGAATTCTCATATGAGCTGTGGCAGATAATTGTTCCAGTTTCTCTCATGTTTGGAAGAAATTTGGCCTTGCATTGTTTCAGTGTTCAACAGTTCATTGAGTGATGTGATTTCCCATAAAACCTTCATTGAGGCTTTTGGGAGTTCATCAGTCCTGAGCTACTTAAAGGACTTGTTCTTCCATGTTATCCTATCACAAGTATTCACCTTTCATCGAAATTAAAATTAACATCTCTGATGGCTGCATTGCAGCCAGGACTTCCAGAGGGCTGGCAGTCAGAATGGACAAAAGGTTCCTATCACATAGCAAACAAAGATCTTGGAAATAAAGAGGGGGTAATGAGTGTCTGGCAGCACAAAGCAACCACATTTGCAGATCATGCAACAATAAAGACATTTTGAGTTTATCAAGTAATTAACCTCTTCATATGAGTGTGTGGATATGCATGCATTTAAATATATATTTGTGTGTACATATTTATGTGTTTTGATTATTGCCCCTTTTACTTCCCTGTGGCTTTGAAAGAGAAGGTCCTACATGAAGACTCAAACAGCATAATAATTTGGTCAAAATGGACTTTTATTACTAAAACTACAAGGGACGGTAAAGCATTTGCAACCTTACTAGAGTTGCTCGTGGCCAACAGGTTTTACAAGTACAATTTAAAAGTAATGGAAGCTGTACTTCGATGTCACTGAAATTTCAAAGTTATTTAGGTTTTATCTGTAAGGCGGGAAAAATTATTCTATTGGGTTGAGAGCACTTGCAGTAGGCAGATCCATGAGGGTTTTTTGCTGTGACTTCACCTTTTCCATGTCTGGTTTTTTGCTGCTGCTGCTGCTGCTGCTGCTGCTGTATCAGAAACACTGGCTCAGGTCCATAAAGATGCTTGACTGCTTTGCTCCCATTGTCTGAATTAGGCACCCAAAACTCCTCTGGGTCTTTGTCATTAAGCAACCAGAAATCAGCTGTGGTAGTGTAAAAAACAGGAATCCTTTGCCTACGTCCCTGGAGACAGGCAATTCTTTAGAGGGACATTAAGCATGGCAATACAAAGTGAATTATACTGATGGCTCTCCATGTAAAAAAACCCAAAAACATAGGCAGGGATTAGAAGTTAGATTGCTAAAAAAAAATCATTATTTAAAATAGCAGGGGAGTAGAGGCACTGGAAGATCTTGGAAGCACAGACCTGATCTGAAACTCAGAAAAGAGATCATATCTATCCTGCAGGATTGCTGGGGGATTGTGAGGGGATTTATCTTCTCCATCCGAGGGGGTCCCCCCACTGCTGAAACCGTTCCTTGCTCCTGCTTCTAGAAAAGGATTGATCTGCCTGGGTTTGATGCAGGGAGGTGGAAGCTTGAGCAATGAGGCAGTGGTGGGGTCCTGGGGACGCCACAAGGAAAGTCAGTCCGTCTTACTTTTCAAAACCTGGAAGTTTAAATATTTAAACTCCATGCTGGACAAATATTTCGTTTGTGAAGTTAAGAGGTCCAGACTTAGGATATTTTGGAACTCCACAAGAGTCATCCTTCTCTGCCATGACTGATAAATGGCCAAAGGGTGTGTGAAGAATGTGCTAAGGAGGATGAAATCAACCAAATAAAACCCCCGAAAAACCTGACAACGAAACTATCTGCTCATTCCTATACCACAGAAATGATTAGAAACTATTTCCAGGCTCCTGGCATTATTTCTTTTGCAAGGAAAAGCTGGATATAGTACAAATCTGGTTCATTATCTTATCATAATTATGCAGTTCCTCAAATGATGAAAACCATTTCTGAAATGATTTGTCAATGCAGCAATCTTTGAGGCTGTTGCTGCCGTGTGGGGATGCCGGGTTGGTTTGGGCACAGCAGGCTGAAGATGGCAATCAGTTACCCCAGGAAAAACCAACTTGAAGAAAAATGGATCATGCAATTAGAGATTATGTCATAATGCACGTGCACAGGGGGACAAAATTAACCTTCGTCCCGCAGCACGGACTTGAGGCACTCGAGCACCTGAAGTGGGGCAGCAGTCGGTCCCTGGGGAGATAAGCAGCCCTGAGCAGCCATGCCCTCCACAGGGGAGGGGGCTGGGAATGGTGGGATGCCAGCTCTCACCCCACTGGGAACGTGCAGGAGGGGACATTTTTACCTATTTTTTTAAGGATGACACTTCTGTGCTCCTCCCTCCCTCCCTCCCTCCCTTTTAGCGTGTTTCAGCCTTGCCTGTCCCACCGCCAGTGCCCCTTCCCAGCCTGCTCCATTCCCAGCCTTCCCGTATTACTCTGACATTTCACAGCTCTGCCTGTTATCACTAATGCGATGGAGAAAGGCTTTGGTGGTGCATGGCCGGGTCATGCAGGGGTGGAAAGGGGGAAGGGATGGGAATCCTGTATTCCTGTGTGGCCAAGGACTCTGGGTACTTGTTTGCAAGTTCTCAGCGGGTCCTGGGAGGTCCCAGTGGTGGAGGAGATGCTGGCCATGCCCTTGCCTGGGTGCTGGCAGGGGTGGCACGATGACCACGAGGTGGTTGTGCCCCCGTAGGAAACGCTGAGCATGGCCCGAAGCAGGAAGCGCCGGCCGCGCGCCCCAGGCGTGGGCTGGGGGTGGCACTTGAGCCCCTTGTTCTCCAGCCCCACCACATCCCCTCTCCCCCTGTGATCTGGTGAGTGAGGGGGTGGCTGGCTGAGACGGGGGGCACAGGCCTTCTGCTCGGCACGTGGGGCGCTCCAGCTTTGGGGAATAAGCTCCAGCAGCATGCGCTGTGCAGTGCCACTTCAAAGCAGGCTCTGGCAGCGAGGCAGGGGATTGTCTGGCGGGATTAAACCACATTGGAACCATTTTGGAAAGGGTTTGACTCTTTGATTCTTTCGTATACGAATCTGACATCAAAGCAAAGTCCTGGTGTCTGTCAGATATGTCCTTCATCCCTAGAAAGAGATAAAACAGCCTCCTGTCAGTCAGATAACACGATAATTGGACAGCGTGATAATGCATTTATCCTGGTGCTTACAATCCTTGATCATTGCAATTATGTATACAGGCCACAGCAGCCAGTGTCTTTAATTATAACCTTGATGGCAAAATGATAGGAAGCGAGAGTCTTCGTAAGAGTAGGAAAAAAGAGTCTTTTAATTCATTTTTATAGATCCTTACTGAATATAATAGAAGGGATTAATATGAAAGCCTTTGCCAGAGCGTTTGTGTGACCTGACAAACGTGTTTATGAAGAAGCAGCCGTGCGTGGCTACTACATTAATATAGGGCAGATATTAGAACAATGTGAGATAGGTACCAACCCAGATAGAAACACCAGATAGCGCAGCACTTCCATTTGATGTTAATCTGCTGCCCAGAAAATTCATAGTTAAATGAGTATAATAATCTTATTATTGAGATTTATTAAGGGTAAGTTTTTAAAGATAAATAGCTGACTTAAAGATTTCTCATTCATTTAGCCAGAAACTTCTTGCTTTGCAAATGTCAGCTAGACAGAAACAAATAGGTGGTTATAATCCCTCCTGCAGTAAACTGCCTCTGTACCAGAGTGGACAAGGCTCCTGGATCAGGCATCTGATTGCTTATTGCTGGTTGAAATATGTTTTTATTTGCATATTATTTAACTGCAATTATATTTTTGAGGTTTTCATGCATTATGAAGCCTTTGATTTAAATAAATTAAGCAAATTAAGGCAGGGAAGCAGGGAGTGGTTGTAAAAAGTGTCAGTCTTAGAGTTCCTAATTCTGGCACTTGAGTTTTATCAATTTTCTACTGCTCAGTGTTTGGTGTCATGAAAAACCCACTGAGTGGTGCATGTCTGGCTGCTGGTCCAGCCCTGATCCTCCTCCAAGTCCATTTCTGCTCTCCTACAGAAAAGTGACCATGTAGCCACATCCCTTGTGAAGGGTCATGGTGACCATGCCCAGGAAATCACCAGGAGTGGAAATGCCACAGCCTGGGCATCTCCGTGGCTCTCAGGATTGAAGGACAGAAGCATGGAGGAAAGGGAGAAACTTAAAGTGAGGATTTTCCCAAGGGAAAACAGTCTTAGCTGTTAGGAAGTGCTGAAAGGTTATGCAGTGAAAATCAGGCGCCTTAAAATAAGATACCCCAAAACTGCAACACTTGGGAAAAATGGTTGCTTTGGGAAAACCGAAGTGTGGATATAATCATCTGGTTACAGAAGGCGACTAAAGCAATGGTACAGGTGTTAGAACTTGGACTTACCTTCAGACACAAACTGTGAGCAGGACAAGGATAAACCTCCTTGGCTGTGACCGTGCATTTGCTTAGGAATTACCAGCATGGTGATAATTGGTATAGATTGTTTCTTGTTCCTCAGAACAGAACTATGTGTTTATCCCACTCAAATGGTCCCTCAGGGGTTGGGGGTCATTCTCTGCATCTCTTATTCTTGTAGGGCCTCTCCTGTCTCTCGTTATGCCACTGCAGGGCTTTCCTCTGCAGCTTCCCCTTATGCCCTCCCCAGCAATAGAGTCCTCCAGTTTATCCTTAGTATCTTATACCCTCATCCTTAGGGTCTCAATAATGTCGTTCCTCATTGTCAGCAATCCCAGGTGCATGGCATGGTTGGGAAATGAGTTGGCAGCTGAGCCCCTGCTGCCCCTGTCCCCAGCCCAGACTCCCAGTAGGGGACTGCTCAAGTAATTTGCTCTGGCTCCTTGGATGATCAGCAGATCTGAGGAGCTGGGACTGCTGGGCATGTACAGTCAGAAAAGACACATGGAATACACCGAGTAATTGCAAAACATCTGTGCCTACGTGGTTAATAAGGCTTGTGCAGAGGAAAACCCCTTCAGAGTGAAAGGCCACAGCTTGGACCCTCGGGACGTTAAGACGATACCATCGATGGTCCTGTGGTTCTTCTGCAGCACTCCCTTCTTGCTCCCATCTTTGCACCCTAAAGCACCAGCCAACGTGTCTGCAGAACCTCAGTGGAGGTAAAGATTCCCATGGAAAATTGCCATGGAAATTCCTCCTCCAAAATTAGAGGATTATTCTGCGCTGGAGAGCCACGTACATGCAAGGGAAGAAGCCGCAAAGCTTTTCTTACTTCTGCTACGTGCTTCACACATCCTTTGGTGTGTGGTGTGAAGCATTTTCTCTTAGGATTTAATCATACCGTTTTAGTACAATATCTAAAAGATACCGGCCACATTATTTATTCACATATAATTTTCATTTTTAATACAGGAAAATGAATTATGTAAAATAGAAAAGAAAAGCTTTTTGACCTCAGTGATTCCTTTCTAAAAGATTGTGTCACAAAACCCAAACCATGTCTTCGTGCTACTGGGATCCTAGATTAAAATTTTAAAAACCGGCTGAAATGGACCACTTTTCAGAAGTCAAAAAACCAAATGAAACCCACAACAATCAGAAAATATTTCCTTT
Source organism: Mohoua ochrocephala (assembly GCA_013398855.1). Taxonomy (NCBI): domain Eukaryota; kingdom Metazoa; phylum Chordata; class Aves; order Passeriformes; family Acanthizidae; genus Mohoua; species Mohoua ochrocephala. The sequence continues at coordinate 49,032 of VZTA01010330.1, forward strand.
GTGGGACAAAACCTGAAGCAGACATTACAAATTCCCATTCTATGAAAAGTAATGATGGGAATTGCTTAACTAGCTACATGTTTTGGTACATTATTGTTGACTCCTTGTTGCAATATTAAAGTGTCAAGTGGATTCAACCAACTAATATCACTTTGTATGCCATATGTAAGTGTGTATATATGTAAATATATATGTGTGTAAATATATATATATATGTAAATATACATACATATACATAAAAGCAACTGGTAAATGCAGTATTTCATGTTATAAATCACTCTTCCAACCATCCCTGCCAATAACACCCAATGCTGAAGATCTTATAGAATATTCCTCTTTGGCTGTGGGTGTTGCCTTGCGGTCATGGCCCTGTGGGGATGGATTAGCCTTCAAATACCTGGGCTGAGGAGCTGCCAGGAGAACACCACATCTTCGGATCTCACAGTGAGGCAAGGGGATATTTATCAGTAGCTTCCATGAGGTTAGGAATTGCCTCATGAATATTTACATGTGGAAAGAGATAAACTGTGCAAATGTATCCAGGACATCCATTTACCGCTCTGGCATCTCCCTTGGTTTGAGATAAACAGGAAACTCCCAGAAGACAAGCTCTGTTCCTGGTGGAGGACTAAAGAGTGAGAAAACTAACACGTGAGAGTGCTGGAAGACTGGAGTAGGTGTTAGGCAGGGGGATGCATTTCCATTGCTCCTGGAGGAATGGGAGGAGGAAGAGGTAGCAGCCATTGCAAAGGCACAGCGGATTTTGTCATGGCTTGAAGCAGCTGCAGGGGGTATAAGAGCACAGGTCCCAACTGCTGATCTAAATATAATATAAAAATAGCAGTAATAATGATAAGAACAGAGTAAAGCTGGGAAGTGTTGAATTAGGGGGCTGTAATTCCAACGAGGGCTTCTGTATGACCTAATAGACAGTAAGAGTCCCAGATGGGGGTGGAATTGTGGTTCTGTAGTTCACAGCTGCTGACTGGAGTTTCTACCGTGCATCCCTTCTTTTTTGCTTGTTGATGGCTTCGTAGAGACCAGCTCCCACTATACAATTAACTCCAAGCTGCACAGCACCAGCTAAAAGAAGGTTCCTCTATTTTACTTGACCCAAACCCAGCCAGAAGTACCTGGCACCTCGTGGGCCTGTGCAGGACCATTTGCTTCATTCCAAACGTGCTATGCTGTGGCTCCATGCCTACCCTAATTAGGAATAATTAGCTCAAGCACTGGTGCAGCTTCTTGTGTGAGAGCTTCACCACATCCCTTCATTACCTCAGCTTTTGCACTGATGCTCCGCAGTGTCCCGTTTCGCAATGTGGGCTCTTCCATGCACAGCTGGGCATTTGCTCCCCGAAGCCGTTTTGCATTTCTTGGTGTTCCTGGGAGGAGAGCACGTAACTCTCTGGCTTTTTGGTCACAGCTTCCCTGTCCTCTGCCTGCGGCTGGAGAAGCTGGAAGGGGCCAATTCCACATCAGAACCATCTGGTGAATCCCGATAAAGCATCAAACTGGTTACCTTTATTGTTCCTCCAAGACGGATCACATGTTCTTGGAAGTCACCGTGTTTGTACTTCATTGGAGATGAGAAGGATTAAATAAATAGCGGTGGTGGTTTTCTAGCCCTGGTAAGGAGACCTGCAGAGGCTTTTCCTTCATCTGGGGTCACGTGGCTCTCTCAATTAGGCACATATAGTAATAACCATAAATCATTCGAAAACAGGACCTGTCCCTCGGAATGTTGCAGCTTCCAGTTCCTTTTTGCAGGGTTCAGCCTATCAGTTGTCCTGAAGAGCTCCAGGTTTTGCTCAGCACTGTGTGAGCATGTTCCACCAGCCCTGGGGGCCCCTGAAAGTGGAAACACTTTGGTTCCAGTGGCTGTTTTCCCAGAAATACTTTAGGTATTTCCTCTTCTCTGCTCAGTCCTAGGCTCCAGATCCTGTCCTATTTTAACTGCAGTGTTTTGGAGCATCTCTACTCCCCTGGATTTCTCTTTCCCGCTTGTTGCTCCCCGATGCCTGCTGTGTTTGAGTGCACTCTTTTTGCTTAGAGCCTCTCTCCAGCAGCCTTTCTGCCACTGCTTTTTGAAACATTTTTTCCCAGGTTGATCCAAGGCTAAAGGGACAGATGTGAAGAAGAGCAAAGATTATTCCCATCAGAAAAACCATCCTAGATTAAGTTTCCAAGTCCCAAGATGCAGGCACTTGGATTTTGTTGTGTGCACAGCTTGGACGTGCTGCGATTCATCAGAAAAGTTCTGCCAGTGCCATGTGGCCTCAGGAAGGTGCCAGGAACATCAGGAGGCTTCACAGTTTGACAGCAGATACCTTTGGAGGGGTATTCAGAGAAGCCAAGAGAAGGAAGTGGGGCAGCAACTTGTTGTGTATTGGGGCCTTAGCTGGGAGTGAGGGCAACTGGCAGAAAGTTGTTCTCTAAAATGAGAGTCCGTGATGTAAATCAGCTTCCATGAGGATGGTCAGCCCTTCAGCAGACTCTCAGGAATGGCACTTCAGAATGGGAAAGGACTCCTGCTCAGAACTCTCCAGCCTCCCAGACTTCCTTTTAAATCTATTTTTTGCTTTAGAAAGCTTCAGTGACTAAAATCTCCAAATCTATTTCAAGAAAGAACGCTAATTAAAAATAGGCCTTATTTAGATTTTGGGTTCGATCTGATCCTTGCCGGTGTAGATGTTTCGTATTTCGCAGGGCAGGAATGTTGGGACAGGCAACTTTGTTAGGCTACAGAAACGGGAAAGGAAGGTTTGTGCAGGTGAGACAAAGTGGATTTTAAAATCAGCTATCTGGCATCTCTCGAACATCACTGGGCAGACCTCTAGGCTAAGAGGATCCGATCTGAACTTCCCATTAACTGGTCATGATCCTCGTTAATGTAGCCCAGGTCAGACAATGGGGATTACAGCAATGCTAACATGACAAACCAAGGCCTTCATCATTTCTCCAATTGCCTTTTCCCTATTTCTGGGTTTTAAAATAAAATTTATGTTTGGATCCCAAGCAAACATGACAGCCTCACTTAATCACCTTTCTAATCATTCCCTTTAAAAATGATTTCTTTCATTTTGTCCTCCAGCCAGGAGAATTGAGTTATAAACCAGCTTAATGCTAATTCTTCTTACTTTGACGAGGGCTAATTAAATTCATACCTCTTTGAGTAGGCTGGTAAAAGCCACAGTTAATCAATGTTTTGGACGATACGTCCTCATTAAGAAATGTTGTTTTTTGCACAATAAACCACACTCCTTAAAAGCACGCACCGATTGGCTTTGGGATCTTCACGGGGGCCAGGCTACTTACACAGCACGTAGTTCACCTACAGCTGTGTGAAGTGGTTTATTCTGCTGAAAATGTGCTTTGCCTATGACTCTTCTCAAAAAAAAAGGATTATTGCCCATGGGGCATTGTATTAGCGGGGCTGAGACATCCTGATTCCAAACAGTCATTAAGCAAATCAGAGGTAATTTATACTGTGGTGAAGAAACTATTGCAAAGCCTGCCAGCTGTCTGGCCCTTCCAGTATGGTTTCAGACAGTACTTTGAAGGTCGGTTCAGGAGCATTTCTCTTACACCGTGTTGTTGTTGTGACTCCAGGAGGACAGTCAAGTTCGGAGGCAGGCCCCGATCCAGCAGAAGTTTAAACATCTGCATAGTTTTGAGCATGTGGGCAATCCCATAGGAGTTAACGAAGCTACTTTAAATGCTTAGAATTAGGCATGTGCTTAAGAGCTTTGCTGGACAGGAGCCATGGTAAGAACCAGCCCCAACTGTGACCTAAAATTAAAACTGGAACACTTTAAAGATTAATTAAGGCCTTGTCTACATGGGAAAAATTCTTCATTGTGGCATGAGAAACTTTCTTCTCATGGCATTTGTGGCCCAACTGGATTCAGACCATTTAAAGTGGAGTCGACTCTTATGAGGTTTCCTGACCGCACTCAGGAGGTGTGGAGAGTTTGGAAATGCACCCAATGTTTGGAAGCAAATCTTTCATTCCCCAGTGCGTATGAAATTTGTATGCCTTCACAGTCAGCTTTATGATAGCATCGTCCTTTCAACCCTTGGGAAAATGGCAGAGCCATTCAAGTAGCCAGAAAGCAAATAAACAGACACATTGCACTCCTCCCTTCTTCACCACAACTATTGAATTCCCTGAGTGCCGCAAGCCGGAACCATTGTCCTTTTAAAGCCTAGGGATTTGAGGGCTTGGAATCTGTGGGGCTCATTCTCTCTCCCAGAAGACATCTGCTTTAACACTCCAGAGGGGCTGTGGAGTAGACGTGAATTGCACTTGCATTGGTGCGTTGTCCCTTTTGTGTTCCAGACGGGAAGGAGAGGGATTGGTGTGTATGACCAGGCCATGATGGGGTGCTGAGCATGGTGCTCCAGCCCAGCACTTCACGCCTGGGGCACAGCACTGTGCCTGCAAACCCAGCCAGCAGGGAATGAGAGGCAAACAGAGGCCTGTACCTGCGAGTGATGAAAAGTTGTTGGTTTGGTCTTGGATATGAAGGACCCCTCGATAAATCTGGATGGGAATGATGTTATATGTGCTGGTTTTAGCTCTCCTGCTGTTTTGGCTTTTGGGCTTTTTTCTGTGGAAGGACTAGGCCTGGGTTTGAGTGTCTTTGTAAAAGCTGAAGCCATCTGCTTCACTGTGGCACACACATGGAGCCTTCTTCCTTCCCTCGGGTAGAGGAGCACTGTGTCGGCGGTGCTTTTGGGGAAGTGATACACGCATATCACTTTTACATTCAAAGAAAGGCAGAGTTTTTAGGGACTCAGCATCCCTTCTGATTGACTACACCGAAGCTTTGTTTCCTGGAGTTGGAGCTTTGTCATCCATATCACGGCAGAGCTGAACAAATCTGCCAGCCACCCTTCACCTTTGGAGACTAAATATTTACTTGTAGGCAGGGCAAGTCATGTTTCAGCTGAAGAAAAGGCTCAGTCTGAATTAGAGTCAGCTCTGCTGTGGCCTGGGACAGCTTATGGTAGAAAAGCAGTCTCTGGGTAGCTGAAAGTGTATGTGTCTCTATTTCCAATATTTTTATATTCATTACTTTGCAGTGGTTTGGCTCTTAATTGATATTAAAAAGCCAGCTAGTGAGTAAATAGAAATAATGAAACTCAGTGCTCCTGTGCTGCCTTGCATTTATGAAGTTCAGACCGAGCAGTAATTAATCTCTGCTGGCTTCCATGTGTGTGTAAATCTCCAGTCACTTTGTACAACTCGTGTACAATTTTATCCACTAAATAAATGAGTCTCAATTGTGCCATTGAGGCAGGGCCTCCTCGGAGGGTTGGAGGTGGCCCATGGAGCTGTTTGCTGTGAGGTTACAGAGGGACTGCATTCCTTTTCCTGCTCTGCTTCCCAGTAGAGGATCACACTCCCAACTTTTACATGCAGACCTCGTGGGACTTTTTTCTGTCCCTTGATATCCTAAAGGCTGGCTGAGAGTTGTGTGAGCTCCTAAACACCCCTGCAAGGAGCCAGAAGGGTTCTTAAGGCTTCCTTCTCGCTGTGCACCCACAGCTCTGCTGCTCTGAGTCCGCAGCCTGCTCTGAGTTCATATCAAGCCTTAACGCCACCTCCTGCACCTTTTGTCTCACCTCCAGAAGTTAGAAATGGAGAAAACCTGAAATCTCTGAAAAAGGACCAATTTTTTCCTGGCTTTCTTTCCTTACCCTTCTGACAGTTTGCTTGCATAAAAGCTAGGGAGAATCTGTAGCCAGGGTTACTGAATTTATGGGTATTTTTTAAAAAAACCACTTGCCTGGTTTGGTTTTTTTCTCTCTTAACAAATCTGTTCCTTAATGCAATCAGGGACTTGTAGTGCAGTTATGAGAATCATTGGACCAGACTCCCAGCATAAGATAATGGAGATACTCCAAAAAACAGGCAGCTCATGGGTTTTTCCTCTGTATTGCTAGCCCATGTTTGATGGACTCTAAAGTCTTATACAAAACACAGCGGGTTGAAAAATGAGATATTCTTTGTTACTGCTATTGTCGTTGTGATTCTCTCGAAGAAAATGACAGTGTTTCTTTAAAAATTACAAGTTAAAATGAGTGAAAACCCCGCAAAACTCGTGTCTCAAGGTATGGTCCATTTAGGCTGAAACACTGAAGATTGGGAGTTTCTGATGAAATGAAAAATATGGGCACAGATTGATGAAAGTGGTCATGTTCTGCAGATGTTTTTATCTGGTTTAAAATGAATTATTTGAATCTAATTGTGGCTAAGCTTTTCAGGCTGATCACTTAATCAATTGCTAAATGGGAATTGAGGTCACTGGTATCTATTCTCATACAGAGTTACCAGGACATGTAGGAAAGTCTCCCATCCCACACGGGGCTAAAAATAATGGAAATCAACATCAAAAGGAGAAAAATGAGTGAGGCAGATTTGTTTATATAAACGGTTACACCCAACATTTTGAAAAATAAATATTCTGCTCAGACCCAAAAATGAATTAAAAGTTAATTGGAAACAAACAAACAAACAAACTAGCATAAATAACTTCACAGGTATTGAGGATTAGAATCTAAGTCTGTCTGAAAAGGAAAGGCGGATAAACTGGCTTGGGGGAAATAAAAACCCATGTGAACCTTTGTCTAAAATTCCAGTTCAGTCAAACTCAAATCTTTTAAGGTTCAAAAAGATCTTTTTGCTTTAATTATCACAAGTGTCTCTGTTCCCTGGCTGGTATGACTAAAAGCCATGAGAAGGTTGGTCATGGAAATTTTCAGCTCTTTGTTTGGTGTTAATGCAGGGTTGGTGCCTTTCAACAACTGCTTGTTTTCACATCCCTGCCACTGGCCAGGCGAGTTTCCCTAAAGAGCAACTTCTCAGTGGGGCAGACGCCCAGCGCTGCCTCTCCAGTGGGATTCACCCCGTGGCCACGAGGGAGACCAGCTCCAGGTGCAGAATGGCTGCAGCTGTCAGCCTTTGGCGATGCTAAAACGGGAATTTTTGTCGCCTGAGAGACGTAAGTGGCACCCAGGTTACAGCCACGGTCGCGCTGCTCGGGTCAGCTCTGCGTTCACTTGGCTGTGCTGAGGTGTTGATTCCCTGCAAGCCACAGTCCAGATGCAGGTGCTGCAGGGTCCTCCTGAAATGGGTGGGAATATTTTGCAAGCCAGGGAAGACTTCGGCATCTCTGGCCCTGACCTACTTAGCAGAAAAAACTCAATATTAAAATGGAATTAAATGGATGTACCTTGACCACGGTTAAGCAACACATTTAACCACATATGTCTGAAATTAGCTTTTTAATGGGAATTAGGTGTTCTCAGTGAGTGGGACTTGCTGGAACGCACAAGGGTCTTCATTTATGACCGGAGACAGGTATCTGTGGAGTGGAACAAACAGTTGCAGGAGGGTGTGATATGGCTTTAACTTGTTTTCCCTTTGGTGTTTTTCCATAGGGACAAGCAAAACACTAAACACAGCAGAGAGGACTGGTTATAAATAGTTCATCAAATTATTCAGCCTTCTTGTTTCAGAACTGCTTCTGACTAGACTTTCGTTTTCCCATTTTTTGGCATCACCTCGAAATTCTTGGATCATTTTAAATGAGAAGGGGGAAAAAGTGTTTCACTCCGTGTATCCCTTCTTGTTTCTTTTGACTCTCTGGTGCCGGTGGTATATTTTGAGTTGTTTGGGTCACTGGGTGTTGCTTCTATTTCTTGATTGAATCACTGTAACTGTTAAGTGTCAGAATGAAAGAAATCAAAGGGATTTAAAATATCAACACAAACTTCCAGGAAGGATTTGCCTGACTGTTAAGTGAAAAACATGGCACTCTGGTCATGAAAAATGAGAAATAAATTCACAGGTATGAGTCATGTTGGAAAGAAAAATTGTAAACTCAGCCTGGAATATTGCTGAGGCGAACCTGTGAGTGTGGGTCTCCATGGCTGCTGTTCAGTTTCCATTAAGGAGATTTGGTAAGATTTTCAGTAGGTATCAAAAGCAGAAAGTAATCCTTCATCAGGTGAGGATTTGCCCCCACACATGCCATAGGAGGAGTGTGGATAAACTGGTGTGGAAGGGCAGGAGATGAGGGACAGAGTAACACAGAAAAACCCCACCAAAATCAGGTAGATGTGACAGCGTTGGTGAGTCTGAAACCATATCACACAAACGTAAATTCAAGGTTTACTGTAGATTTTGTGTGTTACAGCAAAGTTATGTTTTCCAACCCTGTATTTGTACTTACAGGTGAGTTTCCAAGACCAACATTTTTAGAGGTGCAAGAACAAATGCACTGAAGTCTGAGTAGCTTTAAAAACATCTCTGCTTATCAAAAGGTTTTGAGTAGGGGGGCTCTGACACAAGCTTTTCAATATTTCATAATTCTGGAAAAAAATGAACCCTTCACCTTTGCATGAAGGGCTCCATTCAGTTTGCATTCCTGTTTGGTTACCTTATGGGTTCACTTTTGGCCTTGACCCATCTGCACATCACTGGAACACTCTCCTATAGCTAATGCTACGCATCAGGTTTGCAAAAATGACTGCATTTGAGGCACTCAGTAAATCTTCCAAGTAGCTCAAAGGTCAAATTTTAAGAAATATCTGAAATAACTCTCCAGAAAAATCAGAAGAGAAGAACTCAGAATGTGAGCACCATGACATTTATTTCTGGCAGCCCATGCTGTTTTGTTGCTCTCTGCAAGGTGTGTCAGAATAGAGCATATGAGTATCTTTGAAAGGAAGATATAAATTACCATTCCTCTGCTTTTCCCCCTGCCCTCCAGTTGTGTTTTGATTTGCTGTTCTTTTTCTTCTTCTTTCTTTTTTGATTTCCTCCCCACTCTCTCCTTTAACTCTCCCTGCCAAGGGGGAGGCTGCTAAAATTGCCAATCCACCCTGGATATGCAGCTTTTCCTGTTGGTTTTGCACAGAACTCTGGTCCGAAGCCCATCACGACCCCAGGGGATTCTTTCCATGTGCTTCCATGGGCTTGAGATCAAGTTGAGTATGGAGAATTTCTTCCAGTGTGCATCTCTGAGCTCTCTGCCCCACCTATTTCCCACCAGACCCTGTCATGGGTATTAAATGTAATTCATGGCTAATTATGGGTATTTACACCTCGACCTCAAAGCCATCCGCTTCCACCTGCACCGCGGCCGCCGTGGGCTCGGGGAGCGGCGAGCAGGAGGGACACGGGAGCAGCTGTGTTTGTTTGATCTCCTCGCTGCCAGGTCCCTGTGCTCGGGGCTGCAGGGGCGGACAGAAGCTGCTAATAGAGGCAGAACTAAAGAAATATACAGAGCAGCTCAGTGTTCCCAAGTACACAGCCGCCGCTGGAATGAAAAGGGTGAGAACAAGAGGGAAAAGCCCACGGAGGCTGCGGGAACTTCCGTGTAAATACAAACAGACCCCACGTTGCTGAGTGTTCCCTTTGAATTCCAAAATGCTGAGAGAGCTTGGCCGTAGGCTTGCGCTTCCTCCGGAGGCTGGGAATGGCAGCGTGACAAGGAGAAGGTGTTCCTGCGGAGACCGAAGCTTTCTGCGTGAGGAAAGCCAAGGCTTCCCATGGCTCTGGTTAAGATGGTTTGAGACAGCAAACAAGTGCAAAACAAACAGGAACGGATTTTGTGGAGGTTGTTTAGTGGGTCTGGAACCAAGAGATTCCTTTCAGGTGCGAGACATGGCGGCTTTGAGGGTTGCTTTGAGCGACCCAGAAGGGCATGAGGAGGAAATATGGAAATGGTTGGGGTTTTTTCTTGGGGAAGCAGCATCTGGGCTTCACCTACAGCCAGAGAGAGGTTTATGGATTCAGTACTAAATTCTGTTTGCCTCTGCAGAGCATTCCGAGCAACTGTGGCTGAGAGTTTCCACCCCTGTTGCTATCTGTAGGCGCCAGGGGCTGCCCAAACCTGGCTTTTGTGGAAGCCAGGGACAATGGGTAAATGAATCCCTGGGGGTTTGGGGACCATATTTCCAAACCTTGCTCCCCTAAACTGGATTCCTAATCTCTGCATTTATAAACCTCATTTTAAAAGTAATCTTTTCTGAGATCAGACTGTTGAAAGTGCTCCAGGCATTCAGGGTGAGCAAGGAGGGACAAAAGAGCACAGGAACTGTCAGACTGAACCACACCAAAGGTCCGGTCTCCTGGACTCATCCAGTATTTGTGGATGCTCAGAGACCTGACAAACTAAATGTTTGATTGAGGTACTCCTCAAGTTCACCATATCTTTTTTAGGTCAAGCTGGAGAAAACTTTTGGTTACAAAGTACTGGAATATTGGCCATTGACTTATGCTGCAACCCAAATGGTAATGAAAAGCGGGAATGGGTTCTTCAAATCATTTTTTTAATCTCTCGTTCACCAAATGTCACCAAAATGAAGCAGGAGTTGCTCTTTGGGTTACTCCTGTAATATGTGCTTCTTTTTCACAAAGCCTCTCCTCCATCAGTTCACACTTAAATATTCCTTGCAAGCCAGAGGAAAGAGCTGGTCATTAAAAAAGCAAAGAAAATAGTGAAATACATTGTTGGTTATGCAAATTTCTGATGAGCATCTTTCCATTTAAATTAATGTTTTGGATTATTTAGAAATGTGGATTTTTTTTCCCTTTTGTTCCAAATTTCAGACCCTCAAAAATATGAAGAGAAATGCAGTAAAAAAATGACTAATTCCTTACATTTTTTCATGGAGAAATGATCTAATGAAAGCATGACCGTGGTAGTTGAATATCTCAGAGGGATCTCAGTGGAGGTATTGTTATCCTCCATATTTTACAGACAGGGAAGTTCAAAGCACTTGCAAATCAGGAACTTCTGGGAAAACCCTGCTGTTGTCCAACTGCCTGCCCATGCTGGCAGAGTGATGCACCTCAGTTCCCAAAATGAGAGGAACTTTTGAGACCTCTCTTTTGATGGAGAGCAAGAGGGAAGCAGGTATCTCCCCAGCATTAGCCAGCAGGGAGTGATGAACTCCTGATGTAGCGGGCACAGCCAAAGGGTCTTGTCACTCACCCCAGAGCCAGATGGGGGCTCAGAAATCCTCAGTTTGTCCTTCATGCTTAGGAATCTCTGACCAGATCATGTGATGGTCTTAGTGCTGTCTGGCTTGGTGAAGGAAAACTGCAAATATCTCTTTTCTGTGGCACGAGTTTTACAGCCTGGTGTTTCCACAGCCCTGCTCTGGTGTCTTTTCCTCTCTATTACTGACAGGAGGGAAGGGATCAACAACAAAACTCAACTGAGCAAGGTGTTCCGTGCAGGGCTACAGGTGCTGTTAGCATGACCCGAGATAGCTCCGAGCCCGAAAACCAGATCAAAGTGGAAATGTTGGGAAATACAAATGTACAGTCTGTTTTCTGACAACCTCACCCCTCGCCAGCCAGCAGCTCCCCAGCCAACACTATCAACACAGAGCAGGAGACACATCCCACACAGACAAGTGGGGTCAGAAATAGCAGCCCTTTACCGGGAATGGGTTCTTAATAGGAGAGAAAAATTCCAGTAGCGAGTTGTCGAGGGATTTCAAGGGACTGCGTTTTCCAGAAGCAAATTTTAACTTGTGGCTCTTTTCTTCTTCTGTTTTTTGGGGGGTTTTTTTGTTGTTTTTTTTTAAATGGTATTTTCTCATTGGCTGATTATGATCTTTCCAAAAGGGATAAAAAAAAGGGCCCTGCAGCACACTTGGTCTGAAGGGCTCAAATTAGGAGTTATCAAGAATCTCCCTGTAGCCAAGCAGCTAATTCCAGAGGCAGAACAAGAGAGCTTCTGTTACCACACTGTGCTGAACTCCTGCTGCTCTTTCCATGACAGGTGTGGGCCCAATACCTGTTTATCAAGGGTCTTACTTATATAAAAGCAAAAAGTTCAGGAAACTAAAAAATCTGAGTCACTGTCTGCTGAACTCCCAAATAAAATAGTTTTATTTTCCAACCAACCCAGTTTTCCTTATTTAAGCCCAAGGAAAAGAAAGAAAGTAAAAAAACTTGCTTTGAACCCTGACCTTTGGAGGTGTATCCCCCCCTGGGTGATTCATCTGTTTACCTTAGGACAATTAAATGTGAGTCAGTTTAAATAAACTTTAAAACCAAAGGAAAAATATGCTAAAAACAGACCTGACCCCACCCCTTCTCCTACTAGGGACAAACTGAGAAGTATGAAAAAATGCAACACGGATCACATTTTCAGGAAAATCCTAAGGAATCCGGAGTGAGGTGGCAAGTCATGGCAGCTCCTGTCCCTCACCGGGAGCTGGAAGGTGGAGCTGCTCCAGGATGGACTCTGTGATGTCCCCACACCGCCACCAACAGCAACTGGCCACCAGCAATAAGCGAATGCAGGGGCCATCGGAGTCGTTAACCCCAATGTGATATAGTTAAATGCTTCACCTTTAGGCTACCAGTCAGTGGCTTCAAGGAATTTCGGTTCAGTAATGTCCTGACAGCTTGAAATATTTGGCACTGATAGCAGCGCTGCTGGCTGGGGAAATACAGGAAGGACCCAGGGGTTTGCAGCAGATAAAAAAGGAGATAAAATCACCAGACTTATTAACTGAGGGAGAGGGGGAAGAGCAAGAACAGCCCCCCTCCGTAAATAAAGCAGTGCTAAATGCTGAATGTCAGGGTTTATGCCTGCAAGAGATGTGGCAGCTGGAGGGTGTAGCTCAGAAGAGGCCATTAATGGAAAGAATCAAAGCTGCTCTCAGGCCCTTGGAGTGGGATTGCCAGGGCTGTTAGCAGGCGTGTGTCGGCTCAGAGACTGCCCGCAAAGTGGTGGAATTGCACAAAAATAACCCTGGCTTTGGGCAAGTTTTTCACTGACTTTTGGTTTCCAAGTTGCTCAAGTACCTTCAAATCCCACTAAGACCAGAGGAAACAAAAATGTGAGTGCGAGGAAAAGCAGGAGATCGTCCTACGGGTCGTGCAGGGAAGCACCAGCCACTCTGTGAAATTCATAGTGGAACCCTGGGAAGTGGGGACATGGCTGAGGAGGCAAAGGCTTGAGCAATTCCTCGCTGGTATCCTCTGAGCTCAGGCATCCCTCAGTGCCTCTGTGCTGAGAGGGACGGTCACTCCTCCTCTCCCAAGCATCCAGAGGTGGCAGCAGGGAGAGGTGACACAGATTCAGAGAACATTCTCACCTTTGTCAAAACCACTCTTTTTCTGGGGAAAGAGACCAGGCTGTTTTCTGCCAGCAGGATTTAAAACAATCTCGGGGGGTTATTTCCCCACATTAGTGACCAAGTGATCTCTGATGATATATCAACTGGCTTGGGGATTATACCTGCTGGACATTTCAGTCCTAGTGTTGCTTCTGACATTGTGATGAGTGGTCAGCCTTCCAGTGCCTAAAGGGGCTACAAGAAAGCTGGAGAGGGATTTTTTACAAGGGCCAATGGCTTCAAACCCACAGAGGGCAGGTTTAGATTAAGAAGAAATTCTTTTCTATGAGGGTGGGGAGGCCCTGGCACAGGTTGCCCAGAGAAGCTGTGGCTGCCCCTGGATCCCTGAAAGTGTCCAAGGCCGGGTTGGATGGGGCTTGGAGCAACCTAGAATAGTGGAAGGTGTCCCTGCCCGTGGCAGGGGAGTTGGACCCAGATGGTCTTCAAGGTCCTTTCCAATCCAAACCATTCTATGATTCTATATTGCATTTTCTGTTGAGCTTGGGACTCAGGGGCACAGGGACTCTCCTGGCCGTGGTCACCAGAAGCTGCTCTTGGAAACTTCAGGCCACGAGCATGAAATGAAGAAGCAATGAGGATCCACCAGCACTGGGTGAGGCTCTTCCAAAATGCTTGTTCCTCTCCTTCTTACGGTGACTTCATGCTGGAGAGGGGGCTGTGAGAAAGTAAGATGAGGGAGAGAGGTGGTGGCAAAGAAACTGCATGAAAAATGGGAATGGCTCCTCTTTTCCTCAGCAGCCAGGGATGTGACTGTCAGTGTCTGTAGCTGCTCCTTCCCCTGCCCGGTGTGAGCTGCTCCTTCCCCTGCACCATCTGTTTTGGCATCTGTGTACAAAGATCACAACAGGAGCCAACATTTACAAAACCCAACATCAATCTACATCATGGAGCATTTCACTTCAAGGAGTGCAACCAGACATTCCTCACAGTGAGCAGGTGTGCTCCTGAGGACCTGGGAACAAGGGAGTTCTGGAAATACAAATTTCCTGGGGAGGATGCTGTGCAAAGGCAGGTGGTGTTCCCAAACAAGAGGTCTAGCTGTGTGACTGGGGCTTTGTGAGTGCCAGCACAAAGCTGCCAAGCTCTTCTCCGAGCCTTCCCTGGGAGCTTCTCTTGGTTTTAAATAGGGCAGAGTATGCACACAGCACAAGCCATGGGACCTTGTGAGGTAGAAATGCAGACTTCCTGCCTGGGTCTTCACTGGTGGAGAATATTTTGGGGGTTATAGAGAAGGCAGAGAGCTGTCTCACGGGGAGCTGTGGATACTGGGAGAAACCTTTCAAATGAATTTTGTGCTATTAGAATGCAACTGCCTGCATGTTTTTGAAATGAAAAATCTGTTTTGTGCAGACTTACCACTGCTAAAAGCTCGTGTGTCACTTAACTGAGCGTCCAAAGCTCTGGCAGTGGGAACACCGGGTCAGCTTGCTGCTGATGGGTACAAATGGATGGAGCTGGGACAGCTGGCCCAGAACTAAATCCTCTGCCTTCACAGTGTACCAGACCAAAAATGTCCTGCAAACCAAGTCACTGTCATTGGACATGACACAGGAGTCTAAACTGTAGCTTAGATTAAGTCATTCATTATTTAATGCATCAAGAAACATGGAGTAAAACCACCTGTGTGTCCATAAAAATTGCTCTCACTGAGTCCTGCTCACGAGCCAACTGCAGTCGGCGCAGACTGATGGCCTTTGGGAGCCAGGTCTGTCCTTTTGGTTTGTCCAGTTACTTAGGAACATGGGACCTCACTCTGCACCTCGGTCTGGGAAATGTTCTACAAGGCCAAACACATGGACCGCGGATGTATTCATAGATCACAGACAAATTTAAGGAAATATCAATCTGCTGGCGGGAGATTTATCTGCAGGGAAAGGAGCAGGTTTGCAATAGGATTGCGGTGCTCTCTAGCAGGGAGGTTGCCACAACACCGCGTGTTGTTGAGGCTCGGGAGTGGGTGTAAACGCGCTATAGAACATTTCTGCTCCCGCCCTCTGGTCCCGGAAAGTGCCGCTGTGGGATGCGCTGGCATTGCGCGTGTCCCGCTCCCGGGAGCGCTCCGGCCGCGCCCGCTGCTGTCAGTAGATGGCGCTGTTTCTATGGCCTGTCCGCCGCGCTCCCGAGGAGCTGCCCGGGAGAGCAGCACCGCCGGGATGAGGGAGTCCGGAACGCGCGGGGACCCGGCGCGAAGGGAAACCCATTTCCCCCAGAGGAGAACCGCCAGGTACCAGCAAGCCTTGAGGTCCCCCACAGGACCTCTGCTCGGGATCTCCTCGCGCTGTGCTCAGGGCTCTTTCCTCGCCGTGCAGGCCCGAGGATGTGAGCCCAGCCAGACGCGTGGTCCCACGCACACCCGGCCTGCAGGTGCCAAAGTGATCACATGGGACTTATGTTTGGCTAGTGTCAAAGTGCCAGGGATCATCAGGAAGGCTATAAAATAAGATACTTGGTCTACCCCTGCATGTTAATGAGTTCAAATTCATCCCTCACCGTTTTCTCCTCCGAGCTCCTTTATGCTAATCTAAAACTGTATAATTCGCTGTCAGCAGCTCTTTGATTTGTTTAGGCTCCGCACCAGCACTATGTTGGAAAATTATTTCAGGCTATTCGGTCATCGTCACTTACACAAGATGGATCCCATCTCCTCACCTACAGGACTTCCAGTTCTGCAGGCTGGACAGCTTGCTGCTTCTGAGCACATGGAGGAAGGGCACGAGGGTGTGCGAGTGGATGAAACAGAGTCCTGAGGCTTGGATTGCTTCCACGCTCTGTGGATTTATGCTACACGTCTAGCAGAGGGACTTCCAGAAGGGTCTGCTGTAACATGGGCCCTCAGCATTCAGATTTACTGCCCCGCATTAAAATAGTCAGCCTCCCAACTGGAGAGAGCATCCTGGGATTAAAGCCCAAAACAATTACTGGGCTGTTAGAAAACTCCTTTAAATAGTCCTACCCAGCCATTTCTTCATTAGGTAATGGCCACTAGAATGTTCCTGCCTTCGCTTTCAGACCTCGTTAATGACCTCAAAACAGGTGAGATCTGGGAGTTTGAAGGGAATCGCTTTGCACTTAGCAGCCATTAGGTCAGCAGAGCTTTACTGACACGCTGTGTGTTTACACAGCTTCCAGCAGTTCAAAAAGCCAAAGGAGGATCACAAGTCTATCTTCAAGCCAAAGGGGGAAAAGATTGACACAGGGTTGTAATCATCAGAGTCTGAAAAAAGCCTTCTTGTCTGTTTTTAAGCGTGTTCAAACAAGACGTGACTCTTTGTACAACAGGGGCGCAGGGAAGGTGGGCAAATGCCATTCTTGTGGTTTAATTAAGGACCTCAATGAGGATCTAACAGATGCAGTGCGAGCTGTGCCTAGTGGGTCTCGCATGTGTGTCAGGAGGGAGGGAAGGAGGGGGGATACCGGGGAGGGTGGAAAGGGTGTGGGATGTGAAGGACGGTGTGTGGCAGCTGTTCACAGCAAATACTATTCTAGCTCATGGCTATGTGTTCCAGCCCTGTTGGAAAATTACATCTAAATAACAGATCACGAAAGAGCAACCCTGACAAGGCCTGTAATTTAGTCCCAAGAGGAAATTCTTCATTCATCAACTGTACAAGAGACTAAATTAGTTCCCTGCTGGACGAGGCTTTGCTGGCAGTTTGCTCTGCGGGCCAGCCCTACCTTAGAGCAGGTCCTGCTGGGGAGTCACTGCAGCCAGGGACAGACCTTCTCCCAGCCCATTGCAGTGAGAGAGACACCACTCTGCAGGCCCAGGGCTTTGTCCTCTCGTGTGTTTTGGGGGTTGTGGGGAGCGCCTGGCTCTGTCTGCGGTTGTTGGACAAGAGGGTTGCAGTCAGGGTAAGCACGCTTTGCCCCATGGTGAAGTGTCACCCAAAGGCAGCCTGCCCTTCCCATCAGTGCTCCTGGGGGTGACCCTGTTGCTTAAATTAGGAAGAGAAGGAAGGATGCTGTCCTGCTGTCATGGGTCTGTCAGTGCAAAGCTCCTACACAGCTCACTGCATGTGCTGCTGTCAAGATCTCTCTGCGTTCTTGTGCTGTCTGGGCAAGGAGAGGGCACCCAAGAGGCCTCCTGGCTGGAACAGCTGGTGCAGCACAGACCTCCCGTGGTCTCTGGGGCTCCATTCCTACACGTACAGATGTGTGCACAGATGTATTTCTTTTGATCATGGCAGCAGCAAGTATTTTAAAGTATTGGCTCAGTCGATTTCCTGTTAATGCTTCCCTTCCACACAAAAGCAAGGTGTGTTTAGTTTCTTCCTTTACAGGAATTGCTGTTTTTCAGGTGCAGTTAGCAGCTCTCCAATTCCAGAGGTCTGCCATGTGGGTGTGGGAGAACAAATCAAAGACACCCCAATCTGTAAGAGGTGTCCTGAGCAGTTAAACATCGCTCAATAATTTTCTTCTCTGTGCTTTCAATCTGGTTCTGCCACTTTCACTCATGCTAAGAAGTATCTTTGTCAAGGATCCATCCTATTTGTATTTGGAACTAATGAAAGCACCATGGGAAGCCAGGAATTCTTCAGGATCAGTCACAAGTTGTAATAATGGAGTACATAAGTGCAAGAGGACTGGCTGCATCTGCTCAGATACCTCTGAAATCCCTGTACCTCAAGTTCCCTGTGTTCAGAGACATTCTGCTATTCTAAAGCAAGTTGCAGCCTAGCTTACATGTTCAAAAGTTTATTCTAGAGAATACTTTCTTCTTCATCATCATCTATAATGTCCAGCATCTTTAACCTATGGATCAGTTCCAGGTGTTTTCAGGATAGTACGAAAAAAGTGACAGATAATTATGTATTATTTCTGTCAGACTGTTTTGTTTATGTCTGGAAATATAGGGACTTCTGTCTGCTTAGAAACAAGCTGGTCATCTGCATGCCTTTATTCTTACAGTTCTTGAGTCCTGTTTTGATGGTCTCGAGGTATTTGGTCACAGTGACTTCCTGTAGCAATGCATCTTCCAGGTAGCTGTATATGGAGGCATTGCTTTTTTTAAATTTCCTTTTTTCCATTTCTCTCAGTTTCACTGGGGTTTTTTTGCCTTGTGTTAAGGGATGCAAATTGTGCATGAGATACTCCCCATCCCCATCCACTCTTTAGAGGAATGCTGCTGTTGCATCCCCACTTACTCACCCTACTTGTGGAAGAAACACACCTACGCTTTTCAGACTCTCTACCGAAACTTCTCTGCTGTTTGTCATTTCATTTCTTCTCCACACCCTCTGCTGAGCCCGTTACTGCTGTTCCTCAGCGATAAGGGTATGTTAGCAAATACAGTGAACAGCTTCCCCTTTGCTCTGAGAGGTAAATTGATATTTAAGGCCTTGTAGGATGTTTTCCTTTAGGAGGAGCAATGGATGACACAAGCCAGGTACGCACCTTGACACAACCTGTTTATTTGCAAAGAGTGCTCCTGACTGCTGAGCCCCAAACACAACAGGAGCAAACGGTGGAAAGTCCTGCTGCTGGCAGGAGTCTATCCTGCCAATCCTTTCTGAGCCACAGGGATCTCTGCTGCTCTGCTCACCATTTGCTCCTTTCCCTGCCACATACCCCCTCCTAGACCTTGCCAAGCCATGCTCGCATCCATTCAGTAGCAGGGATGGGATAACCACCTCTGCCCAAAGATTTGTCTCGGGATCAGACCTTGGCAGGGACTGTGGCTCCTGTTGTTCCCATCTACCTCCCTACATAAATGACTTTCTCCTTTCACACACAAAAAAAGAGACATCCGACACCCGCTGGCTTTGTGCAGAGCTGTTATTTGCTACAGACCAATGACCCGGTTGAAGGCAGCCATTAACTCACATTAAAGAGACCCCATTACTGGAATATGTTCAGTCTGGTTTTCTGTCACATCCTTCACCTTCTTAATACTTTATTTATTTATTTGGCTCACTGTACTAGGTATGGAGAATTTTCTTTCAGCTCTTTAAGCTAAGTTCTCCCTGGCCACAGGCAGTGACAGGGAATACGTGTGCCAAATGCAAATTTTCCATTGTGCTTTGTAGGAGGCATTGTGTACACTTGTCATCAGTGAATTTTGTCTTCCAATTCACCTGCTTGTTCTGAGTTTCCCTGTAGTCTTCACTGTTCCCATTGGCAAATTTCCTATCTGGGTGCTGATCCATTTTCTAGGAAGTTATGTCTGGGTGAAAATATGGCAGGTTTGGCTGAAAGTCCATTTCTGGACAAAATCGTTTTATGGGATTGTCCTTTTCTAGTGTTGAGGCTAAGCCTAGGGCTCTTCTGATGTGTAATGAGCTGTGTAACGGGACCTCCTCTCTGGTCAGATAGCAGAGCAAAGCTGTTTTGGTAGTGAAGTCTGAGGGAACAGGAGTGAAGTCTCAGGAGGCAGGAGGTGTCCAGCTCAGCTCTGCAGCCCGGTCGCTCTGCAGGACTCGGCAAAGCCCTGCTGATATCTCAGCCCATTCCCACTTCTCTGTCTCACAGGGTTCTCCTGAGGGTTAACCATCACAGACACATCATCTTTCTTTTGTACCGAAAGAAAGACTCTTCAGTGTCTACATGAAAGAGCCCTAAATGAACAAAAGTGGAGCTGTGTGGCAGCGCTGCAGCACCGAGGATAAGTTACAGTGGCTGCCTAACCCTGACAGCTATTAGGGTGCCTGCTAAATGCAAGGCATTATTCCTGCTACCAGCAGATATGGCAACAAGCTCTCCTGTGTCCTCAAAGTTTCATTGCTTTTGTATTGTCTCATACCTGGCAAATCTAACTGTGGTACCTTCTGCTACTTGCTTTTTTTTTTTCCTAAAGTATTGGTTGGACTATGAAAAATGTCGTGGTTTCAGCTGAAGGTCAGGCAGCCCACAAAGCACGGAAAGAGCGCTGCTCAAATTCAGTCCCTCACCACATTTATTGCACTGAACTCACTTTCCCTTTTGCATTGACCACTCAGGAGTAAATGAATATCCCGTTCCATAAAAGAGCAATCAAGGGCACAATTTTCACCTCCTCCTAAGAGTTACAGAGTAATAGGGTGCAACAGCATTTTCACGGGGTATTAGAGTGAAATGGTGAAGGCATGTTTTAGTTCTCAGTCAGGAGGGAGGAGCTGAGTCCTGGGATGCTGAGACTCATGCTGAAGGTCACATACCTTCTTGTCATGGGGCTGAGAGCAGATATCCTAAGTATTGACCTCTGCTCTCTCCATAAGAGCACTCTTCCTTTCAAGACAGGAGCTGGTGAAAGCTGATCTCGCACGTCCAGGTGAAATTGTCACCTAGCAGCTCCTTGGAAATATGAGTTATTCCTCTTGCTGGGAACAACTGAGAGTAGGACCTGGATTTCATGCTGTTCTTTTGATATTAAAGTAAAAACAAAAACCTTGGGAAGCTGTTGAAGCTGCTAACTCATAACCATACCTGTTACATGACTAGCAGCTTTCATCTCAAATTGCTTTACAGTGGGGACCAGAGGTTCTCCTCAAGCCAAGGCCTGAAAAGTGAGCAGTGCTTGCTAAATGGAAGAGCAACACCTTTAGCAGGAGCAGCCCCAGCACTTCCAGAGAGTCCCATCTGTGTGTGCCTTGATAGCAGCTGCTCTGCAGGTTTACCTCAGTCGCTATCTCTGTGCTGGCACGTTATTTTGTGGTATGGCTTCACCTCGGGTTTTCCTCATTTGTGCAAGGAGTGACGGCCTCCCGGAGTGTAATTTACTTTATAAAGGCTGAAAAGTGCCCAGCTGGTGTCAGCTCTGGGCCCTGGCCAAGAGGGAGTTCATGAACCGGTGAGCTCGTAAGTGGCCCCAAAGCCTGTAAAATGCTGTGCAAAAACACGGCCTGTGAGCTTCTTCCTCACGCTGCAACCACATTTCACTGTTAGGAGACTAAAGCTTCCTTTCCCTTTCTCCTCTTCTTTTCATTCCAGGACACAGCTACACTTTTAACTGCTTGCTTGAAATGGGTTGCATGCCACCCTGAGGTAACATTTCTGGCTCCGAGCTAAAAGAGCCATCGGCTGTGACACGCACACAGCACTTCAGGGGCTTCCATAGATGTGTTCATGTTTGGATATTTGTGTCTGGAGGACTGGACTGTCTCACGAGGAGTTCTCCAAAGGGATGCAGTAGGAGGGGTGCTCCTGAGGAGCTCCGGGTGGACCCCAGCACAGTCATGTTGCTTAAAATGAGGTGGAATGGGCAGTGGGAAAGTCTGTGACAGTGGGAACTTGGAGAAAAATTTTCTGTCCTTGCACATCCTTGCACATCTGACGATGTGGGAGGGAGATTTTCTTTCAAAAATCTCAACCTATGCAATAGCTGCAAAGGATGAAAGTGTATCTGTGGCCTTCCAGCTTAGGCTTAAGTTTCTCTGGGCAGCACTTAACAGCATCTAAACCTGTGAGAGCTTACTTCAGCTTCTGGGTGGTAAAACTGCACAAATGTGATTTCCTGAAAGGGATCTGAGTGGCTTATGGGGAGTCGTGTGTGGAGGGACTGGAGGAACTCCAGTGTTCTGATGAACTGGGATTACCACTCTTTTCTCCCACCCCCTTTTGCCACACCACTGCAAATCTAGGTAGTAAAAATAATAGCAATGACCGAGGTCATGTCTAGGGTAGAAATGCTTTACAGTGTGTGCTGTGATGGCAAAGCCCTCCTTGCCTGAACACAGCTACCCAGGGAAAGCTGTGCTTTGTATCCACACACCGTGAATCCCCTCGGTCACCCAGCCCAAAGCCCAGCAGAGTGACCCATGTGCCACGGCCACAGCTGCCCTCCCTCCCTGCCTGGAGCAGGGGTTTGGGAGCGCAGCTGGGCCACAGGCAGCCCAGGTCCCTCACATTCTGGTCAATTGAATGATCGCTGTGGCAAACAAATCCCCTCAGTAGCTTGCAAAAAATCTTAAGTAACTCATTCATTTTTTCAAGAGTTGCTATGACACAAATGCTTCCTTTAACCGTGGGGAATAAAGGAGGTAACCATATCTGCTTGCATTTGAAAGACATAGACACCGTGGACTTATAATTGCACGCACTCATGTTTAGCGTCATTATCTTCTCTCATTTTATCTTTTTTTCCATGAGAGCTCACCCCACGGCGCCTTTCCACTGCCAGATCCGTAGCATTTACGTTAGAGCACTTTAAGGAGACAGGAGTATGTGTCGGGATCTGCAGCTTGGATTGCAGTGACAGCTCTGGATGGATTGTGCTCTCCTATTTCCTTTCGTGATCCTGTATGGAAAAGGGTTATATACATATATATATATAATGCATGGCATGAATCAGCTGTGATTTTCTCAGCCAGGTCTCTGGTTTTTTCACACCTGAGGACAAGGGCCAGGATGTTTGGCTCTGCAGAGCGTCCCAGGGTATTTAGAAACTCATCTCACTTGGGTTTCAGGGAAGGAGGAGCCCCATTGTTTTGGAAGAACAGGCACCACAGGAGAGATCCTGTGAGCTTGCTCCAGAAGGTTTCTGCATGTGGGCATGTGGAGAAGCTGGTATTTGTCAGAGAGCAAGAATAAGCCACCTTTATTGCTGATTACCTCAGATTCCCTTTTTAGAGGATGGATTATGGCATAAGATAGGGCAGTATTACTGCTGGTTGTTAAAACAAGAAGGGAGGGGAGAGCTGTTGCTCTTTTGGGGAACGAGATCAGTTTGTTCCCAGTGATAGCAACAACTCAAGCAGGCTTTCCTATGCTCACTCCACTCACACTCTTTTCCATGACCGTAGAGCAAAAAGAGCTTTTTACATGCAAAAAGGCAAGGGACAAGGTGAAGCTTTTGCCAGCTGTCATTTTTCACTTGAGTCCCTTATTTTCAGCATCACTGTGTAAAGCCTGGCTCGATAAGCCTATCATAAACAAGCCTGTGTTTGCATATGTGAAGGCATATATGCACCAGTCATATACTGATCCTCAGAGGCTTTGCTAAAGCATGGAAGGTTTACCACCAGATATCTTGCTTTCGGAAGAATGAATGGGTACACAAACGTGGGTCTGCTCCCAGTCCCAAAGACCCATTCCTTGTGTAAAGGGCTAAGAGGATAACAGGGGATGGAGTTTGGGGGCCAGTGCTGTATGATCTCATAGTTTGGGAATCAGCACAGACACCAAATGAAACTTTTATCCCTAATCAGGTTGGAAGTGGATGTTGAGATAAAAGCAGTTTTCAGGGTCTGGTTAGTATTTTAAGCCTCTCAAAAGCCAAATTCAGTCCTCATGTCTGCCCTTGCAACCCACTACGTCTTGCAGAGTAAATGAAATGAATCTGAGAACAAAATTTTACCTCACTATTAGCAAGTCATTTAACTTAGTGGCAAAGCCCATGACAACAAAAGTGAAAATCTGGATATTTTTCAAATTTGAATCCTTTTCCATTATTATTCTTTTGCTCATTATCATCGATGAGCTTATTAATAAGTGCAGTTTGAGGGAGGAAACCTGACTCTGCAGTTTGAAGTTGCGTTCATTTCTTTGCAGTGCCCGTGGGGATCTGGGGTTGTGTGGCACAGCCAGGGATGCAGTTGATCAGGAGCCGCCTCTGACGGCAGCCAAGAGAAACCATTTTTGGGGAGGTAAGTGTGCAATAGGCACATAAAAACCCATCCCCAAAGCAGTAAAATATAGATTCTGTGCCCTGAAAATGGAAAGGTTTTATGCATTCAGAAGCTTTTGTTTACTCACCATTTGTAGCTATCATATTTCTATAATATTACCCTTTGTAGCTATTGTGTTTATTATTTTCCTATAGAGAGATGTGGGGTATTATTACTCTTTTCACTGTATTCATGATGGCAATGTAATCGTAGGGTGAAGAATGGCACTGCCTGGATTTCTGTTCCATAGAAAAGTATTCCTTTCAGGTTGTAAGCTCATTGTTCATGCTATACAAAAAAAAAGGGATAAATAGTTCCGGCCTACTTTTCCAGCACTGCTCCTTATTTTATATGCTTATATTATCTCCTCTTACTCATCTTCTCGTTCATATTGTCTCTACCTAGAAAGTTACAGGCATTTGACACTGCTGGTGCATGAAAAGCTGTGCAGTCCTCTTGGAGCAGATGCAGGATGCATTCCAGGATCTCTTTTTTGTTTCTTCCTCCTGAAATAGGTTATGCCGATATAAAGCAACTAAATGTTTTTAGGAGTTAAGCTGTGAGGTGTGAATCAGTTTTAAGAGAAATTATTTTCTTGATGTTATCTTCATAAGCTGTAGAATTAGGAAGCCTCCTCCTAACCAACAGAAAGAGGAATATCTATTTCTGCTGCCAGAACAGCAGGACAATGCTGTCACTTAGGCTGCAAAAGAGAGATAGACCTGAATCTCAAACCAAGCTTGGGAAAAATGGTGTGAATGAATTTGGGTTTGTTTTCAAGTTTAGAAATTCATTATTTTTAGTAAAACTGTGAGCCCAAGCACAAACTAAAGTTGGATTTAATTGCACCCATAAACAACACATGTACCCTTATGAGTATGCATAGGTTGCACATATATGTGTGCCTCAAAATGAGCCTGGTTTTGAAAGTTCTTTAAGGACTTCCCACCTAGAGAAAGCAGCAAAATAAATCTAAAAGGTGCATGAAAGCAGCAATCACTAATAAGCACTATCACTGATGAACATGCTTCTTCATGAGCTCTGCAGTGTCCACAGCTCAGAGGAGCTACTAATGAACCTTATCTTTGCGTGAGATAATGGTTAGGACCAAAAAGGGGAGGCGGAGGGGAATTTGACCACCCACGGAACAAATACCATTATCAAAGTGCAACTTATGCCCCAAAGCAAACTTACTTGCTGGAGTGACATTTCTTCTTGGCATTTCATCATCTTTGCTAGGTGAGGATCTTGGAGGAGGAGGGGAAGGAGAGAGGGAGGGAGGGAGAGAGGGGGAGAAAAATAGCCCAGCTGACATTTGAAGCAAGTAAATAACCTCTGCGAGGAGGCAGCTTGAGTGGTGTTTCCACTCCTAACGTGTAATTCCCATGCCACTGGACATGGGTCATGTGGAGCGGGGTGTGGAGGGAAGAGAGCAGGGCACTGTCCCCGTCCCTGTCCCCAGGGTGGGCTGGGGAGACTCTCGGCAGAGCCGGAAGTCGGAGATCAGCCTTGTCAGGTCATATCTCATCAATAGCAAGGAACTGCAGGAACAGGGATTTCATTCCCACTGAAGGTGCCATTGCTTCCCGGACGCCTCGGAACGTGAAATCAGCTCAATTGAGTGAAAAAGGCAACAGGTCCTTGCACTGCAAAAGGCCGGGATTTGATCACCCGTGGCTATTTGGAGAAGTCAGCGCCGAGCAGTGCTCGCTGCTTCAGGGGCAAAAGAAATGAACACTTCAATCTCTCTTGGAGGTCCCGTAGGATTATGAGAGCAGTTGGTTTCCCTGTGTATGTTCAAAAGGAACATCTGCTTGTTTGTACCAGCCTAGGAATCCACCTCTATCTCACAGCATCTCTCGAGAGGATACGTGCTCTTGTGAAGCAAAACATTGAAGTCGTGATCGGTTACCCATAACAGTGCGAAAGATGGAGATAAAACCAGGTATGGTCCCTCAAGGCACTGCACGGAGCACCTCGCTTCTGTCTCAGAGATGGATAACCAGGAATAGCCCTGTCATCTCCCCATGAGACCCAGTCAGTTCCCAGAGCCATTTGGCATGGGGCTTTCCTGCCTTGACTGCCGTGAAGCTGCACAAAAACAGTAGCAAACATATGCCAGTAGAAAACAGAATATCATTCTTCTGTGCTAGCAGATAAGAAGGAAAATGAGGCTTAAGCTCTCAAAACACCATCAAAACAAATGTGGAATTAGGGTTATGCGCAAGATTACTTGGAGGTATGTTTTGTCTTAAACATACGAGTATTAATTGCTGTATGAGCAGCAATTAGGCTCAGCACAGGTGAATCTGAGGATATTCTGCAGGAATTGTGCCCGGTGTGTGTACAATAGTGGCACCTCTCATTATTTCTGCTAAAATAGTGCCCTGTCAGCTGCAGCTTCACAGAAAGAGTGGCAGCGATGCTGCACTGAAGAAAGAAAAACAGGAATATATTGGTCCAAAAAAGGAAGTGGACTGGGAATTGCTGCTTCGTGTACTTCGTACCACATCTGGCTTCTGCCTCCCATTCCTCTGTGCTGCTTGTGGCCATGAAGTTGCTTCCCACTCCCTTATTAGAGATTTCCATAAGATGTGAATATCAAATCAAACTGAAATTTCTAGGGCCTCTCGTTGCCTTTGGGTTGCAAAGCTCTGCCCTCACTCAGCGGCTTACACCGTCCTGTCGGTGTTAAAGGGCTGCAGTCGTGTGTTAGCGGCATGAAATGCCGTTCTGTACCCTCCTAAGTCTGTCTGGACCTCAGCAATGTGCTGCCATGGCAGTCAGCTCCTGGGCTCCAGGGATTAATAATACTTCAAACCAAAATGTGTTCCATACCCTGGAGCTCTTCCCCTGGGCCATGGCATGCCCTGTGGTCTGTGGAATGTCGTGAGCTATGGCACAATGCCGTGGGAATTTGCTCGCCAGTGGGGCTCACTGAAATGCTCATCCTGGAAGTTGCTGCAGACAGAGTTCCCTCCGTGGATTCATGCAGTCATCATGAATCATTCTTTACTGGAGTAAATGTTCGTGATATTCAAAGGTCAGGAATTATCTTCCCCATCTTGTTTAAAGTCCTGTTCTGTGACAGTTTTAGAGCTGCTCAAACTAACCTTTAGTAGAAAATAGGTCTAAAAAGTGGCAGCTTTCAGTGTTTGTTTTCTCTTTCTATGAAGCAAAAATATTCTAAAATATTTTCAAGCTTTGCTAAACATTCGTACAATTCTAGTTGTTTTCCATTCGTTCTTTCACACATTGTGTTTGTTGTCCAAAGTCATGGTCAAATTGTTTTCCTCTGGGAATATATTGACCCGCATGGCTTTGAGAGAACTAAAGATCACTCTTCATCCCAATGCAAAAATCTCACTTTTCTCCAATAAAACAACAAACACCACTAGTGTGTGGAAATACCCAAGAACTGAGCA
Organism: Mohoua ochrocephala; assembly: GCA_013398855.1. NCBI lineage: Eukaryota > Metazoa > Chordata > Aves > Passeriformes > Acanthizidae > Mohoua > Mohoua ochrocephala. Next base: position 76,216 of record VZTA01010330.1, read on the forward strand.
TACCAATCAATGTAGAAAATGTTTTTGATGAGGAAATAATAATCATGAAAAATTTGCTAAAGAAGGTAGTATCAACAAAGACTTTATCCTCCTGAGATTTTTTTTTGAAAACATTGAATGAGTTCTCACTTCATTTGTTATGTCTGATAGATATTTTACAGCCTCCACTATCCCAGTAGCTGCAAGTGTATTATAGCTTCAGAAAAAATATACTTTTACCGGACAGCTTTCAAATTAATCTCTGACTGGGAGGAAATTGGGCTTGTTGCATTTCTGCAATTCTTCCTCCTTGAAAGGCAGCAATGAGGCTATCATGAAACCCTCTTCATCTCTCTAATTAACAACCTTGTGACCAAACAAGAGAGGGGCAGGAGTGGAAATACCCAACCCAGTTAGGTAATTGCTGATAATCACAAAGCTGCTGGAAAAACTGCAGGCTGAGGGCTCCTTACCTGTGCGGCCGCCCGGGGCTGCCGGGCCCGGTTATCTCCTCCGCATTCTGCAGCGGGGCCAGGGCAACCACCACCCTGCGTGCAGCAACACGGCCCCGGGGCACAGATCCAGGCATCCGGGCGGGGAAAAGCCTCCGGGGAACAGCTGGGGGAGCTCAGGAACGCCGGGACACGCTTGTTGTGCTGACCACCCATGGGGGCTGCCAAGGGGATGGGGAGCTCAGCTGTAATTTTGCAGGCAGCCATGTGGTTCCGAATGATCCCACCTACAGGAATTTGAATGGCTGGGGGTCTCTGTCACAGATCCCCAGCGCTGCCCAAGTGCTTTCCCTAGAAAAGAGGCTGTGTTCGGGGGTGTTTGCAGCCCGTGGTGTTGCAGTGGGACACTTGGCTCTTCAGGATCGTGGGGCAGGGAGAGGTTGGAGATCAGTTCATGGCTTGTGGCCAGCAGTGACCAGGAACCAGATAAACAGACAGTAGTGCCTGATACACGTCATTGGAGTGAAGCAGCAAACCGGTGACAATATCTTAAGGGACTCATTAAAAGAATGTCTTACTGAAAAAATGGCTGAGGACATTTGGCATCAAAATAATTCATAGGTTTCTCCAAACATGTTAAATCTTCAGGCTGAGGACAGTGTGCTCACCTAAGGTGGGAGTAACTCTGTAGGAGTTATGTACAGACATTCTGTAAATAAACACAGAAAATTACTCTAGATCTGTATCTTCCTTTTCATATGCATCTTCCCATTTTCCATAACTCCATTAACAGCCACATTAGGAGGAATCGCAGCTGTCCAGAACAATTCTGCAGTGCCCTGAAACATCTTTGGGAATCCTGAAGCAGAGCTGCTAAACCACACCGAGCTGAAAGGCTGGTGCCTTGTCAGCCGTGTCGTTCTTTGAGATGAGCAGGTGAACCTTAAGAAAGTCAACCCCTTCCCCGTCATTTCCGAGCATTTCTGAGGAGCCCGTGGCATGGAATGAGATACCACTGATCCCAGCGAGGGAAGGAAAAACATTGTCCTCTCCGGAGTGGCGGTGTAGTGGGGATGGGGAGGCAGCTCTAATCTTCTGCCTAAATCAGTGTGGTCGTTAAGCAGATCGCTCTCACCGTGTTAGTCTGTTAAATACCTTTAGTGGAGCACAGAAACAACAGTGCTTGATGTTGGTGAAGATGAGAAAATACCAAAAGTAATAGCGAGGGGGGCTTTTTGTTTTCCAGCATAAATCGTTTTCATCGCACAATTGACTCAGAGTCACTTCATGGACTCCTTTATCTGCAGAATTCCTTTAAAGTTTAACAGTGCAGAACTAATTTTGATGACTCAGTAGCTCGAAAATTGTTATTTTAAGTGCCGAAAAGGTATTTTCCCTGTGGATTTTCTAGCGCTGAGGCAACGTTCAGAATGTTTTGACTGCTACTTTGTCTGACAATGTAAACAGACAGGAATAATTTAATGATTAACTCGTTATCCTTGATGCATGCCTTGATGTCTCATCTTGTTATTAACAGTTTGCCCATGTTTTGAAATATATATAATGTGAAGCAGAGCTAATTTTGCTCTGGAATGCTCTTTAACACCATTCCACAACTTTTTCCACCCACTGTCTGAGCTTGGTCAGCAAAGACACTCTCTATTAACATCCCAGCAACTCACCCCGGCGCTTTCAGTTGTATAAAATGAAACCCACTAATAAGAAACTTCATCAAAGAGCTTGAATATGTGCATAAGTCCATCCTTATTCAACCTACTGCTGTTTGAGCATATGCTTAACTTTACTACGCACTTGCAAATCTTGCTGGAAGCAGCCAGGCTCAGTTTTGCTGGTTGGGTCTTTGAAACACTTCCTAGCACATCCTTTGCTGGTTGGGTCTTTGAAACACATCCTGCTTCTGTCACCTTTAATAGTTACCTGTCTGTCATTGCCACTTCCTCACACATTCCTCCTCAAAACGCCTTTTGCAGAAGATAAAAGATCTTGGAAAAATCGCATTTGTCCTTGAGCACAGGGAGTGCCGCCTTGTGTTCCATACAAAGTGGAAAGTCAGAAACGTACAGAATGCTTTTGTCATCAGGGAGAACTTTTAATGCATTTTCACCCAAACTTTCAGTGTGATAATATTGTAATGTGCTGCCATTTTTCTCTTCACCTGTCACATTTATGAGATGATGTGTGCGCTGCCTGTGAAGCATTGAACCCATTTTAAAAAACATTAATTCATCACATTAGCAACCAAACAGCAGCACTAACAGAGCCTACACTGTGAGTGACCCCACAGGGCAGGAAAATCCTAAGAATTTATTTTCCAGGTCCTTGGAAAAACATTTTGAAAATGCATCCTGTGCTAGTATTATATGAACCGATGCACCTGAAAGCAATCAGGATGTGAAAAATGGAAACTCTGGCATTGAAATGAGTAGTAAAATAATCATAAAACCTAAAATAGGCAAAGTCCTAACACACGTCTCCATTCCCAGCAGATGGTGGTGTCAGCAATCCCTGGTCCTGACATCAGCTCTCTCACTTCACGTGAACTCAGGCTGGTGAAGCAAATAATGGTAGCACAGTTATTGGCACGTTTCCTCCAGAAGCCACTAATAAAAAAATGCTTCCCCTGACATTTCCATTCTACGCCAACCAACCTCACAACTGCTACAGTAAGTCAGGGAAGTAAAAGGAAAAGCAACGACCCAGCTTGATTTAATTCCTACCTGGCAGCTGCCAGGCAGTGGCCATATAAAAATATTTAAAAGGTAGAAAGATAAATGCCACTGAAACGTTGAGAATGTGCAGCATCTTCTCTCCAAACACCTTGTGATATCAGTATCTGTTGCCAAAGCAGCACCTGCTCTTATGTTGTAATATTTCCACTTAGTGCTGCTCTTGTGCTGTTAGGATTTCCCCTTTACTTTGATTTCCTTATAACTCAGGTTGGTAAAAATGTGTCTTTTGTACATCTGCTAAATACCTTAGTGGAGAGGAATGGGCTCTGCAGTTCTTTGCTGTGTGCAGACAGTAGCACTGCACCTTGTGGGTGGGGTGGGGGTCTGACAGAGGGAAACCCAGGGAGGGTGCAGAATTCATTATTTTTAATTTTCCCTTGTCGGCAGTTTGGAAAACTCTCAAAGTAAATGAGAAAACTAAACAGGCAGTGCCAGCCCCTCCATTCACAGGTATTGCCTCTAATTGAGATGAATGCATGAATATGAGTGTGCATCTATTTCTGCTTGCAAAGTTTGCCCAAACACCCTTGGATTGGGAAGCAGGAGTCTTGTGTTCCAAAAGCACTTTTCCATGGCAGATTTCAGCATCTGCTGCAGAAACATGGAATCACTAAAGGTCTCTTGATTTAAGATGAAACATGAAGTCTCGGCTACCTTTCGGTGAGAAACCATCAGAGACCTGGTATCTTTTAGAGGACTTTAAAAGTGTTTCAGCTTTGTGGGAAGTTTAAAGGAGTGTAAACTGTGCAGGAACTGTGGAAAACCACATTCAGCACATCTCCTTCAGACACAAGTTGTCTTCTCCAGTGTTGGACTATAAGTAGAGTCTCATCCCCCTTGCCTGGCTTGGGAAGCGCCCTGCACTGCTTGGGAGAGGGCTCTGGGCTGGGCAGAGGAGCTGAGGTGCTAAAAGTGAGCCGGTGCCAGCTGAAATGCGCCTGAAGCGCTCCTCTCTCCGCAGGTGGGAAGATGGTCTGTCACAGACAAAGCCAGATGAAAATGCATCTAGGGTAGCTCAGTGTTTGTTCTGCATTAGCTTCTGGCACGGCCTCTACTGTATTTATCCTTCCGCCCACCTACCTTCCACAGAATGGGGATGTACTCAGTCACTGATCTTATCAGCACCACACTTTGATCCAGCTGGGATGTTAGGGCCTTCGGGAATTCCCCACGTTTGATAATTCCTGATAGTTACTTTTAAGAAAATACCAGCTGAAGGATGGGGAGGGATTCTTCAAATTCCAGCAGCTGAGTGAATGGTGGAATTTATCAGGCGTCCGAGCCAGATTTCCTTGGAAAGAACATATTTATTTTCAAGTGTCACATTTTCATTGTATTCAGCGAGCAGTATCATCTTAGGCCAGAGAAAGCCAGTGGAACAGGACATTACTGGGATTTTTAATAAGCACTGGAGCTGGCCCTGATAAAAACATTGTGAGATGTATCCAAACTACGAATAGCTGAGAACTGGCTTTATCCTGAGCAGTAATTCATTACCCCTTCATGTTTAGCTTTTGAAATACCACCTCGAGAGAAACTTGACCCCAAGGAAATCTATTTCAGGAATGTGTGTGGCCCCCATCCCAGCAGGCTGGGACTGTCTTACCACCTTTATTGGTTTTTTCTCACCGCCCCCCTGCGAGGTAGAGCCCAGCCATTACCCTGACTTTACCAAGAGCAAATGGAAAAATATTCATGCATCTCACGCCCATTAATATCCAAATTGCGGCAGTAAAGTGACTTTCCCAAGGCTGAGGAGGAAGTTTGTGGCAGAGCAGGGTACCTGGTGCTCTCTGTGCCTGCCTGAACACAGGAGTAATTTTCTACCGGCAGGGTGCGGCTTCCCGCCCCCCAGTAGTAAGCCAGGTTACGGGGCTGTCAGAAGGTGTGTGTGTGTTTGTTTGTTTTTCCATGGGGAGCATCAGGAGAAAATATCCATCATCTCCTGAGAGCAGAGGCATTCCTGAGTGAAAGTGTGGGCGGCTGCCATGACCCGCTGCGGGTCTGAGGAGGTGTTTGCTGTGGGCTGCTCCGAGGCTGTGTCCAGCTGGGCCCATGGCAGGTTGGGGCTTGCAGACGTGGAGGATCTTGCTGTGGTTTTGTCTGGCTCTTTATGGGGAAAAAAGGGGGGAAAATCAGCTGTATGGCTGCTTGTAGCTGGTGTGTTGATTTTGCTTGATAGGCAAGCTCCACATGAACTAATTCAGAAGATTTGAGATCCAAGAGGATTGTTGGGAAATCTGTTCTGACCTCACAAGAAAGACAGGGCTTTCTGCCTTGTAATTCCTGGGTGAAATCTCTGGTGGCCAGGGTGGATTTGAATTGGTGTCCCCACACCTGCCTTCATACTCCTGGCTGCTTCGTGCAGATTTTTCCTATATGCTACAATGTGGGTGCTGGATATGAGGGTAGGAAAACTTGATTTATTCTGATAAAGGCAATGTGCTGTTGGGAAATAATGTAATTGCAAGAGTTGATTAAATACCACACACAAGGGAAACAGTTTTAAAAAGAAGCAAATGCTGTGAATTTTCAAGGGCTCTTTTTAATGTCTCTCTCAGCATTGTTGCTGTAGGAGATTTTTAGTGCTGCTCTAAAGGCTTCCCTGAGAGTCGGTGCCTTTTTTTTAGAAGATAACTACATTCAAGCTATTGAAAACATTTATTCCTTCACGCATGGCAAACAAATTAGGGGTTAGAGACCCAGCAGAGGGAAAGAAGAGGAAGTCGTGGTAAAGTGGGATGGGGGGGGATGAGTGTGCCCGAGTCACTTGGTAGTCCCAGCCAGACCAGAGGGCAATAACTGGAATATTTGCCTTTGAGTACTTTGGTCATATTCACCATCAGCTCCTGCCTCACCTAGGGAATATGTCTGAGAAACTCCTTCTTCCCAGCAGGGAACAAACACCCATAGTCCTGGTCATTAGCAAAGAGCAAACAGAACCGTTTCCCTTTGTCTATTCCCACGCAATTTCAGCATTACCTGTTTATAATTGCTTGAGAAATACAAGCACCTGCATCAGGTGAAACATCTTTATTGTGGGAGACTTTCCTGAGGAGCCTTCATAGGCTGCTGATCACAGGCCTTGCTTTAAAGCCCACTGGAGTCCACGGGAGGGATGCACCTTTCCCGTGACTCCAGCAGCCTTTTGATCGTGGCCACTATGTGAAAATGTTGTCCAGCACCCTCGAGTTGGCTTCTCCAAGGTGTGTTTTGTATGTACGCTGAGCCAGGCACTCCCAACCCCCCACCATGTGTGGGGAATGGTCTGTGGGACACTCAGGAGCGGCCACATCCAAGAGAGCAATGGGTGACGTGGGCACGAGAGGGTGACCCCACACACTCAAATGCTGTAGTCCTTTCCAAACACGTGTGAGGCACTGCAAAGTCCTGGAGCTCCATGGATGGGCAGTACCAGCCGCCCTGCCAGGAGCTGGTGCCTCAGGTGCCCACATTTTCTTGGCTTCCCATCCTTGCTCAAGACTCCCAACCACCAATAGATACCAGATCAGCCTCTGCTATAGCAGAGGAGGGATTTTTCCGCTGGCATATTTCCCTATGGAGCCTTGGTCCTGCTGCAGCTGGATGCAGGGGGGGATGGAGGAGAAGCTCATCCCTAGGAACGTGGTGTGGATGTGGAGAGTATGAGCCATTGCATGATTTTCCACTGTCTTGGAAACAAGCAAAGCATTCAGGATATTCCCTGAAAAGCTAAGGCACAGTCCAAAGCTGAGGTGACACTCACCTGGTGTAAATCACCAAGGACTTGCTGGTGTAGATAGCACCCATATCAAACACGCCAGCATTTTTTTGCAAATACCACAAAACTCCTTTCCCCAACTGGAATTACTCACGCTAAGAAAATGTGTGATGTCCCGAGGACTGACTCATTTGGCATCCAGAGCTTCTAGCCCGGTATCTCTCCTGCCAGGACTTTTATATTATCAGTTCCATTCATTCCTCCTGAAGGCTGATGGGGTGCGATAAAGCAGATGGCCGAAGTCCCAGACAAAGGTCAGGCAGGACAATTAATGACAAGCCGACAGCCCCACAAAGGCCGTGGGCCCGGGATAATGCTGGCTCTGGAGGGCTGCTGACAATAACATAAAGCTGCTCCCCTCACAATGGGGAGATAAGATACAGTGCTGTAATAGGAAAGCAATCATCGCAAAATGCCATCAATTATAGAAAAGCTGCACCAGCGGGGGACTGGTTCAATGTTGGCTCTGTCGATGCCTCGACATCCCTTGGCTGCGCTTTCTGCGTGGCTTCTCACGGCGAGCCTGGTTGGGCACTGCAGCAGCTGAGGCTCCCTCACCCCGGTTCTTTCATCGGTTTTTGGCTCATGAAATTACACCGAATAATATGCTTATTCAGGGTTTTATATCTGGGCACCTATTTTATTACCTTTTATAATGCATACAGGGTCGGATCAGCTTGCAGCAGAACAAAGCTAATTACACCTTTCATTACCTAAATATAGCATAATGACAGAGTGTCATTCAAGTGTGGCATTGAGCTGAGAAACCTCATGGCAGGCCAGGACAATGACAGAGGTTATTGAGCTCCACCTGGATTGCTGCCGGTGCAGCGAGAGTGGGGCAGGGTTAATAGACAGGTCATTCCATAAATTACAGTATCGAATGGAAACTGCCAAGGGTGAGCACTGCTCCCATCAGCCACTGTATCTCCCAGAGTCAGGAACCTCCCGAGCCAGCATTAACCTCTTGCCTTCCTCTTGTTGCCTGTGTAAGTGTGTATTCATGAAGTGTGTGTTGGTAGTTGTGAGACCTGAGAACAAACCCCCCTGCTGGAGTTGTAAGAAGAGCAGCAGTGCTACGCTGAACCCTTTCGTTTTGGATCATCTTCTCAGGGAGGCAGGATGGTTGGTGGCCATTTCTAGCACGTTTGGTAGCCGTTTCTGGCATCTGCTCCCAGGCTGTTACGGCCCTCTTGAAACTTAGTTAGAAGCTCCTACTCCTGCCATGTAGCATTGCAGGAAGGTGTGTGACTGAACTCCTGCTGCCGCCTGAATGTTGTCCCCAGTGACATGGCAGGGGCTTCCTTTGGCTTTGGTTGGAAGCCACCTCCTCTGTATCTCCACTATCCCTTCATGCAAACAGAGAGGTGATTTGCTTCTAGCTTATTCCGTTACATGTCTTTTAATGAGAGGCTTCCCTAGATTTTAATAAAGGGATTAAAAGGTGAGAGCAAAGGCTGGTAAAAGCAGTGTTCGTAAAAGCTGTTATCAGAAATGATTTCATTTCTGCCAAAGCAAGCAAATCGCAGAAAGTTTCTACTTTCCTTGGAGTGTTTCTGTGTTTCATCAAAACCAGAAAATGAGACACTTTAATTTGCAGATTTGTTCAGGAGTTGAAAAATATTCATTCCAGTTTTCTTAGGTTCTTACTGAGTACTTGTGTTGCGGTTAATGGGGGTTTTTTCCTTATCTTTTTGGCTGAACAAAAAATATTTCTATCACAAGTCATCCTATCCCTCCCTAGTTTCTCCCTGAAAGGTGAAAGGCATTGCTGGGCTGTAATTCCACTGTAGCAGTACTGCCTACATGAAAAATTAGTAGGGCCAAAAACCTGCAACAGGAGACAAATGAGATTGTCTTAAGCCTTGGATGAATTTCCAGCTACCAAGAAGAGACACATGATCTCCAGGACTTTGAAGGCTGAGGCTGATACTGGTTTCATTTCTGAGTGCAGCAGAGATGTAGTTTATTTTCTTTTGACAGACTGATCGTTTTTTGACAAATTTCTTCGTCTCTGGTTTTCTTTACACTGCTTGAAGTCATCAGTTCCCTTTTCCTGTCTTTCCAATGTACTCACACTTCTCTTTACCAGGAGTTTTATGGGTTGGGAGATCCTCGTGTCAAAGGAGAGCTTGACATGCTAAAATAGGTGCTCTTCATCCACCTCCTCCTTCACAAAGGTACTGGTGAGGTGCTTGAAGAGTCACCAGTAGAGATTGAACTTTTAGAAATGTGTTCAATCCTTTGGTCCAGAATATCCTTCCAAAAGATGGAAGATAAAGTTTTCAGTGGTCACAAGATTATTTATTAGTATTGATGTTATGCCACCTGTAGTGTCCATCAGAATAGACCCGTGACCATGGCTTATGCTGAGATTTTGCTTCTTGAGCAAGTTACATCATCTTAGGCCTCCTTGGCAGTTCTTTGTTCTTTCTCCTCTCCAAATTCCTCCTCGTTACTCAAGTTGCCCCTTTGCTTGGGGCTGGACACAAAGCAGCTCCGAGGCCAGTGCAAAGACCCTGGGCTCTGTGGTGGGAGCACCAGGGCCACAGATGAAAGACTTCCAAGGTTTGGAGGAGCCGAGTGCTTTGAACAAGGTCGTAGGGACAGTGTCTGATGGGATAAAAACTGAACACAGTTTTCCAGAGCCGTGGATTAGCAGCCCAGCAGCTGCTCCCATCTGCAGGAGATGCCAGGGCCGTATCTCTGACCTGATCCAGCTCAAAGCATCGCTCAAATCTGTCTGCTGCCAGCCAAGTCCACATCTGGATGCAGCTCCTCCCTGTCCATAGCACTGCGGCCTCCACCCTCCCCGAGCTGTTTGTGAGGCCCTGGGAAGGATCCAGCTTGACAAAAGTAGAGGTTTATCTCCTTTGGTGACTGCTCTCTGCAAACCAGCATTGTTTCACATTCACTCACCTCAGCGCTTCCTGAGGGCAGCAAAGAGAAGTCTTACGCACATCCTTAAAAAGTGAACTTTGAAAGGGCTTCAGAGACCCTTGAACTGTTCATTACCAGGCACTTGGGCATTTTTATTCTGGAATAACAAACTGGGAGGGTCCTGCTCACCCCTGCTGCACATCTGTCAAGCTCAGCAGGGTTGAGCCCTGCGCCCCTGTGAGCAGAGCAGGCACCCTCCACCCTCCAGCTGGGCTTCCTGGGATGCTGCTCTCTCTGGGTCCCCTCCCAGTCCCTCTGGCTCTCACCCTCGCCTGCTCCAGGGGCCACAGAGTCCCCTGTCTCCATTTCAAACCGGAACCCACTTTGCAGTGGCTCTCGTGAAAGCCTGGCTGGATCAGGGTGTGCTGGTGGAGTTGGCAGGTTTTCACAGTCCCTCTCTGAGCTTTAAATCAGCCCGGGAAATCCCAGCGGTCCTGAAAACGCACATACGCTCTCTTTTTGCCCCTTTCTTTCCTCGGTCTGCGAAACCCTCCCCGCCTCCTTTTTCATTTCCCTTTCTGCTTTCACCTTTATCTCTCCCCACTGTTGTGGTTACATCCTCTGGTGATAACGGGAGTGACCCCATGGGGTGACCCTGGAAGATTATTACATGAGCTGTAAATTTTGAGCCCGGGCCAGCCAATCCAGTAGGGATTGCAACTCCCATCCTCTAAGTGCAGGAGGATTAACGCTCGCGAACATAAGTCCCTTAAAGCACTCCGCAGACACCAGCGACCATTCCTTTCTCTGCATATCTTTGTATTTCTGCCTTTAAGACCAGCTGGGGAATACAGCTTTGCTGTTCCTGTTGAGGTGGTGAAGGGGAGGAAAAAAGACAGCATTCATGACAGTCGGGGCAGAGCTGCATTAAATAAAGCCTCCATCTTTCATTCTTAAGCTCAGCTCCAGGTCCTTGATGAAGACAGATTTTTCAATTAGACAGGCAATGTTTGTTCTAATATTTTATATATGAACAGCTCAGCTGACATCTTACCCAGATTTATGAAGGAAATCGAATACAAATGGGAGGTTTAATATAAATTTATTATTCAAATTTATCACATATTTCCGCAAATAAAAATTATGGTCGCCTCAAAGAACTCATTTTTTTTCTGAAAGAAAGAGAGAAGTTGATAAAGTTTCTTTCCACCCGGTGAATAACAATATTGTACGTTAAGAAAGATCTGTCATAGTATAAATTATAACACACATGGAATACATTTCCCATTGAAGACAATATTTCTTTCTTATACAAATGTTGCACTCCTTCGTTGAATTGAAAGGAAGTTCAGGAAGGTTGGCAAAACAAAGTCCCCCATTTTTAACACTCTACAGAACAAAGTGTATTCTGCTGCCAATTACCCTTAACTGAAAATGACTGCAGCTTCTGGGAGACACAGCCAAGGGTCAGGGGGTGCAACTGCTCCCCAAAGGAACAGAAATGTCAGGCGACATTCACACTCCAGCTATTTAAAGAAAGGATGAAGAGAATTTCAGGGAATAAAAGGCCCTGCAACATCCATTTTAGCCATGGGGAAATTACTGCAATTAATGCTAGGCCATTTATAGCCCACGATTCCATACTTTTCAGGGGGCACATCTAATTTAGGAAGGGATTAATATGCCACAAGTTTTCATCTCCAGTCAGACTGAGAAGGAAATATGGGAAAGCGGGGTTTTTGCTAAATCAGAATGAAGTACTAGACTGAAAGAGTTATATATTTTGGTTTCTGTAAACCAGATTTCTGCTTCCTTATTCAGTTGTGGCATTGCCGTGGTTTAGCTGCAATTCCAGCCTCCTATTTTTCATTTAATTTTTTCCTGTTTACCCACTTTTTTGGACTGGAAAACGGTATGAGAGGTGAAAGGTGATCAGAACACATCGGAATACTTCCAATGTCTCTCCGTTTTCAAGTAGGGGAAAAATAAAAGAGGAGAAAGCCAGAAGGGTCCTAGTAATAATGTCAAAACCATTTGTGTGTTCAGTGTTTCAGAAACCTAAAGCAAATAGAGAATCTCCAAGAATGTGTTTTGACTGTCAACGTGTTCCACTGGATTTCTGTTTTTCATTGAATTCTGTTCGAGTACACCCACTTATGTATGTGAATTTACAAGTTGTTCAGGTATTCCCATGAGAAATTGTGCTGTTATTTGGTGCCCCAATAAACCAAACCCCAAGCAGATGCATGCAAAGACAAAAGGTCATATATGAATGTGTCTATGAATTAATGTGTACTAATGAATGTATGAATGAATGGCAGAGACTGGAGGGATATCCAAAGCACGGGGGTGGCTAACCCTGCATGATTTTAATGGGATATGGCATCCCTTCAGGAGGGACAGGATTTGTCTCACCTGAATTTATCCACCTACAGAGGCTGATGCTTGAAGCCACATGGGAACCAGCCCCGTGGTGCTCCTGGGGGAGAAAAATGGGCTCTGAGCCCAGAGCTCGCCCTGAAATGGGACAAATGAATCAGCCCCTAAAAAAAGCATCTCTAGCTGGCCATGAAGTGGGGTTAGGTGAGCCCAGCTGCGGAGGTCTGGCCTGGGGGATGTGGGTCCCAGCTGATTTTCCTATCTCTAATTAGCTGTACCAGCAGGCACTTAAATGAATCAGCAGGCCCAAAGTTGCTGTCCCAAAGAGTCCGGATCTTGGGTCCAAGTGAGTGTTTTCTCTTTGCTGTTTTAGCTGTGCCCCCTTCAGTACCACTATGGGGGAAAGCCCATTCCAAGTCCCTAAGTCACATACTTGGATATTCCCTGCTCGGTGCTGCTAAGCCTGAAGGCCACCTTTCCTCACTGGGCAAAGGGGGATTTCCAGAAGGCACTGAAGACCCTTCTCAGGACCAAGTCTCTGAGCTTTTTAAGCCAGTTCATTTCAGGATTGAAGTCTCCTTATTCAGTTGGAGGAAACACTCTCAGGTCCCTGTTGATCTGGGTACTAACTCCTACTCAGAGTAACAAAAGCATTGTTTGAGGAGCTTTTGAAAATCATATTTGCATTCAATTTACAATTGCAGTTGGTCAAACACCTTTAAAAACACCACCTGGAATACTGGGCAGCATAGAGCTGAGCTGTGCTTGAATGCCTCCAAACCCCTGAGTGTGCTTAGAAGCACAGGATTATTCCCAGGGCAGATTTAGTGGCTTTAAATTAATTTCTACTGACTATGCCATGTTTTATCATGTATTTTTTTTGTCCAGGAACCACTTCTAATGTCAGTTGCAGCCATAAATCAGGGGAAGCTGTTGCTAAATCAATACACTGAGGTGTGACGTGCAATGTGTGGCTGCAAAGCCAGACCTTCTGCCCTGAGATAACTGCACAGGAAGAGCAGTGAGGGGATTAGGGATCTCTGAGCTGTTTGCTTGCATGCTGAGATGTGCTGTAAGGCAAAGCAAGGGAAAAAAAGAGAAAAAACAACAACAGGAAAGTTGACATATGTATTACAGAGTCTCTTAGATGAGCCTTTAGATGTCCAGTTGTTTCTGCTCATGGTGTTGCATGGCCTTGGGGTTTAGCTGGCACAGTCAAGGGCCTCTGTTTAGCTCAGACTGGGGATTCAGAGAGCTCCCTATGAACCAAGGAGGAGAATACTCTGTGAAGAAAAGGTCTGTAACAGCACCCAGGGCATCCAGCTGGCAGGTAGGGTTCCTGGCTTCTCATCCCAATCCCCAAGATTATTTAGCTTGGGTTTCATTTTGTTTTGGTTTGTTTTATGCCAAGATTGTTTGCTGTAGAATACATGAGCACTCCTGGGAGAGCTCCCCACATGCAGCTGAGAGCTGTGACCATGGGATGGTTGTGCAAAAGGCAGGGCGTTCCCACCTGTGTCTGTCTGCAGCTGGGATAAAACAAGCCATGGACACTGACCTTCCCGAGAGGGCTCTGGACAGGAAGGGGATGGAGGCACCTCCCCAGCTGCTCTGACTCAGGTGCTTTTGGCACACCAGTGGGGTGGCACTTCACACACATCTCTGCTCAGCACACCCTCTGTGCACCAGTGCCACAATCTTGGAAGTGCCTCTGGACACCGTCCTGTCCTCCCCCTGCTCTGAGCAGGGGCAGTTGGAGCCGTTTCCCAGGGCCATGCTCAGGATTTGAATACCTGTGTGGCTGGAGACTCCACAACCTCTCTGGGCAACCCGCTCCAGTGTCTGGTCACCCACTGTAGTCCTGGTCACCCACTGTAGTCCTGGTCACCTGTACTTGCTTGGACCTCTTGTAGGCTTCCTTTTTATGGCTCAGTTTTGTCAGGAACTCTGTGTGTATCCACGCCGGCTCCTGCTGCCATTGTTTTTCAGATTGTTGGCATGGATAGTTCTTGAGTTTGGAGAAGGTTGTCCCTGAAAATCCACCAGCTTTCCTGCACTCCTTTTCTTTCTAGAGCCGGACAAAACCATTACTGCTGAGAGAACAAGACAACTACCTTTCTTGACTAATTTCAATTCCCAAAAAATCAGGGTTGAAGTAGTGTTTTTTAATCTCAGGAAGGATCCGGTTTGCTCCTGAAAGACGTGAAAATTAGGAACCCATTGGTCTTGCTTCACTAGGCTGGTGCCTTTGTGCTTTGGTGGCAACTATTTGTTATCCAGGCAAAAGCAATATTTTCACGTGCCATATTTACCAGGCAAGACCAGTGGCTGAGGACGGGCTGCAGGAGCTCCCAGCTCCCCTCTCTCTGCGGGGCAGGAGTTGTTTACAGTGCTGGTTTGGCTGCCGGCACAGCCCCGGCTCTCATAGAGCCATATTTTACTGGTGCTGGATGAATGGTCTTCAAAGCTGTGTGACATTCCGTGCTTTGCCAGGCTGCTCATCTGCAGGGTTTTTTCAGTGTCCATAAAATTCATTATTATTGTAGCTCTGCCTAATTAGCCCATAAATGTTCCAGCGTAGTCCATAAATTACCCTGGACTTAAAGGGCTTATCTGGTTGGTGTAATAAGTAGGTCTATACGCTGGGTTTTTTCTGTTATAACAGTCAGAGTATTATTTATATGACCGGGACTGAACTATGCCTGAACTGGGGAAGAAGCACTACACTATAAATAAAGAGTATTTTACTGTCCAAAGACTTTAAACCTGGTTCAGGGCATGTTAGCATCTGCCTAAACCATCTCATTTTGCTTGCTCTCTGCTCCAAACAAGTAGAGAGTGGACAGACAAAGTCTACCCAGAAATACTGATGTACAGCGATCTACTGCGCAGATAGTCAGCGTTAGGGGTTCTGAGGGCGTTTTGTGTTTTTTCAGGTCAGTGGGTTCACAATAACATGTTACAAGATTCCTGGAGCTCAGCAGGAGGTGCTGAATTTTGGTGTGCAGCTACACCAGGTATGTTTTAACATATACATGTTTTGCCATGTTGTCTGGGTTGATCCGTAACTAACATGGGAGGAAAAAGAGTTTTGTTTCTAAAAATGTGAAGGAAAAAATTATCAGTGTTTTTGAAGCAGACTGTTCTAAAATTGACACTTGTTAAGTGGTTAAACTCAGGTCAAATACAGAACAAAATGGCATTTTTTTTTCTTCGCAAATTAGCACTTCCAGCCAATTCTGTTATTTTAATGTTTTGGTACTTTATTGGGAGGTCATTTTAAAAGGCTTTCATTTTTTTTACTTGTATGAAAACATCATTTCAAAGGGAGTTTCTCTGAGACATTCAAGGCCAAATCCAGACGGATGCCTAGGAAAGCACACAGGGAGGGAGGCAGGCGTGTGGTGCCCTGGCTCCTTTCTGCTCTCGTGAGAAACACCTGCACACGCTGTGCAAAGAGCCACCCACCCACCACAGGTCCGGGCACTCACCTGCCCACTGAACAGGGCTGAAGGGAAAGCTTTGGCCACCGGCCCTGTTGCCGTGCCTGTAGGACAAATGACTAGGATTCAGCCCAGCAGAACAAACCCCCAAACTCCGAGATCTGGGGGTTATTCAGCAGCTGATCTCAGAGCAGTTGGGAAATCAGCAGCCAAGGCTTGTGCCTCGTTAGCTGCTCCAGGTGATCCACATTAAGGCAATTAATTGGGCCGGGGCAGGGAATGCTGGGAGGCCGTGCCCTCACAGACCACCTGCAGCAGTCCCTGCAGCCATTTCTCCTCTTTGCTCCTGGAGAAGGACTGGAGACCTGCCCTGTGCTGGCACCGGAGCGGGGAGCAGGCCCTGGGGCTCAAGGTACCGTGCTGGGGAGGGGGGGCCGCCAGCTCTTGTGCCAGATGTGCTGTGGGTGCCCTTCTGAGGCACTGTGAAGGATAAGGTGGGGAGGCACTGCCTTGGCACGTGCAGTCTGAGAGTAAGGGGTGCTTTGGTGGCAGATTAATGGTGTGAAGAGAAGTTTGCCTGGCTGTGTTGATATCTCTAGGAAGCTTCACCTCAGCAGCTAGAAGGAGGTGAGGGAGGGGCCCGTCTTGAAATACGGGCCCAGTTCTGTGTCTTAAATACAGGAATATTGTCCCATGTTGTGTGTCGGAGGAATATTTTTCACTGTACGTGCACAAATGATGCAAAGAGATGGATTTTGTGTGGGCACGGATCTGACATCTGAGTTATTTCCCTACCCAGAAAGCATTTTTGTTCTGTGGTGAAGATGATTTGATGGGCAATAGTGGGGCTGGGTTTTGCTGTTGTTTCTGCCAGAAGCTCCATTTTTGACCACAGGTAAGTTGTTCTTTATCCTGTTTCATTTCTCTGTTGATAAGCTGCAAGCAGTGGTGCTTCCCTGCCTGCCTGGCTGCTTTGGTGGTGAGGGCTTAAGCTCACGTGTTACCTGTGTTTGCTCTGCAGCATCACCCTGGGCCCCGCTTGGCCGAGGCTGGGGGATTGGGGTGTCTGTGCACTGGACACCAATAACAGCAGGTGTCCTCACCACCTGCTGGGAGTTACAGCTCTCCTCTTAACTCAGTTTTTAAAGGCTGAAAAAATGTGATTTGTAGAGATATTCATGTGGAGGTTGTTTTGATCTTTAAAAAAAAAAATCAGTTTTGGAAACAGCTCAACTATTGCTTCCTAAGTGTTTTTCCTCTCTTTCCCTCCCTCCTCCTGACAAACTCACCCTCAGCTAACCCAAGGGGAATAAGTTTCACAAGGGAAATCTTTTTCTTTCAACTGACACTCCAAAACATGCATATTTTTGTTGCTGTGTGCACAATTATTTTGCAACTACGAGCACCATCTCTGCAGCCAGGATGACTTGTGGTCACACAAGGCTTGTGTCATGACATGTCTGAGCCGAAATCTGCAGGGGAAGCTGCATCCAGCCGCACACCTGCGTTTCCTGTGCTGTTACCACTGAGCTGGGTGCCTTCATCCCTGTGCTAGGACAGGATGGATATGTGTGTAGTTTGAGACTTGTGTTGGGGTTTTGTGGGTTGTTTGTTGTTTTTATGCAAGGAGCTCAGGAGAAAGCTTGACAAACACAGAGTGCTTCTAACAAGCACCACTGTGAAGAATCCACCTCAGGGGTGGAGGGAACTGTGATGTGTTTCTCACCGTCGCTTTTCCTGGGTCTAAGAGTGCCAAGTTGTTGCTGGTTCAATTCAACAACCGTCCTTTCCTCCAATAGTAACTGCTCGTAGTTCTGAGGAGCACAAGATCATTCCAGTGTTCAGGAATAATTTTAACGCACTGGAATGTGTTTTCTGGTCATATCTATTAGCATTCCAGCGTCTCCCACCTTGCAAGATGAACTCTGATTCTGCATGTTCTTGCCTGTGTGCGTGTGTTGGACTGAGGTGATTGTATATTGTATAAGGTCTTGGGAGCTGTTGCTTATAAACATGCAGAACTTTTTTGACTTCAGGCCTCAACACTATAAAAGAAGTTGGGTTTGGAGAAAACCATTTGAGCAATGTAAATTCACCAAGGCAGTTTTTACAGGTGGGGCTTTTAATTATTTGTAAACAGAATCAGGCAGCATATCCCTGTTCAAGTATGCACGAAGTAGTGAAGGTTCATCTGTGGTTACGCAGTTGGTGCTGGTTAAATAGCTGTGATTTTTGGTAACTAGAAAGAATTTATTTTCTTGAAGCAAAGTCTGGATTCCTCAATGAGAGACCAGGTCATGGCTCATTCAAGGCTTGCTGTTGTTTTGTCTAAGAAGTTGGTAGGTGTTCAATTTTCATATTTAGGAATGAGGAAGACTTGCTGGGGATATGTTTCATATTCTCCACTCCAGGGATGTGAACTGAGAGATGTATGGTTTGCAGTTTAGATGCTGGATTTTATCTGCTCTCTGGCAGTTCTATTCCTGTTAGAGCTGAACCAAAAATTAAATTTTTACTTCAAATACTTGAATAGGATCATAAAGACAAAAGTATTTATTCTGTAGGTGACATGGCCAGCTGCTGAACTGGCTTGACTGAGAGAAAATGATACTCTTGGTTTACTTTTCTCCTGTATCTTGTTAGCAAACCCAAACTCTGTGTTTTCCATCCGCTGCTCTCCAGCAGGTCCATTAGCAACTTTTCCCAGAGAACAACTGTCACCTAAAAGTGGTTCACAGTAGGTGTTTCCCAACATGTCTTCAGCAGTGAATATGTGTGTGGCTTAGAGACTCTTCCTTCCTAGGAAGTGTTTTAGCTTTAAATGAGTGACAAACTAATACGTTAAAGCTACATGCTCTGATTGTGGCACCAAAATTGCCCTCATCGACTCCAGCAGGACATGGATAAACCTGTGTGTGGTTTTGCCAGAGGATTATGAACTGACTTTAGCCCTTTCCTAATCTTCGGATTCTTGCAAGGACAGTGCCATGGGATTGTTCTGTAGCAGTGTGGATGGATTGATTGCCTGAGTTTCATTTCCCTTTGTTATTCCCTTCAGGATATCTTTGTGCTGAGCATCTCTTCTGTCTGTTCTCTTCGGATGCCATTGTGTTGTCAAAAGAGACTTCACGCAGGACAATGAGTCACCCAGGCCTTGCAGTGATGAAGTATCTTTGTCTTCCAAAGCCTTCAGCAGTGTCCCCACTGCTCCCCACCAGGCAGAGGAACACAGGAGTTGCTCTAAGTTATCGGATTTCTCCGTCTGCTCTGTCTTGGGTGACGCATTTATGGACAGTCCTCCAACCTGCCCACCTCCCCCGGGCTCACCAGCATCTCGTGAGCCTGCTGGGGAATGGATTGGTGCTCTGGAGTGGTCACTGAACCTTGACAAGTGGCTGCACGCAGACCTGGGAGGCTGGAATGAGACCTGGTACCGGCTTGCTGCTCTGACATTCAGAAATATAATGGGTGAAATCCCGGATCTGCCTGAAGTCAATGGGAATTTTGCCACCGACTTTATCACAGCCAAGGTTTCACCCAATTCATTTCCCAGCCTCCCGGTGCACGAGTGTGCTAGGTCGGGCTCTCATCGTCGTCCCACTGTGCCACAGGTCTGGAAGCCATTTGCCAAGTCTTGTGGAGTTGTTCCTTGTTCTCAGGAATGCAATTCAGTGGGAATTCTTGCCTGTGCCTTCATGGGTTAGGAACCAGCTCGCAGATGATTGGCACAGCTAATCATAATTAGCTCTGTGCTCACGGAGGGTGGATTGGGAGGCTGTGGAGGTGTTTACTTCTTGCAGAATGTTTGCTCCAGTGGGGATTTTTTGGGGTCTTGTTTCTAACAGCATCTTTTGGAGCTTGTCCTATGTGGAGAAGAAGAATTTGGCCTTTACCACAAGCCTTAACTCTTGCAGGGCGTGGGCATGTGTTAATGCCTTTTTTTCTATAGATACGCTTGATCCAAAAAATGTGGATTCTGGAATTTGGATGCAGCTGTATGTGAAAGATCTGGCTTGGGAGGGGGTGTTGATCCTGCCTGCTGCATGAATAGCCCTTAGCTGCCTCTTTCCTTGCCTCTTGGAGATGTTCATGAGGCCCGTTTTGTAGGGTCGTTGTCCAGGTCTCCCCATTGATTCCTTTAATAATACTGAAAATGCGGTTTAAAAAATTGTTACTTTGTCCAAGAAACTAGAATCAAACTAAACCAACAAAACCAGGGAAGTTCACTCTGCATTTCTGGGATGAGAGCCAGTTCTCAGCCACATGTTGTAACTGTATTATTTATGTCCTTATTTATTGACTACATTGGCACCTAGAGCTCCCATCTCGGCCTGAGGCCCTGTTGCAGTACATATGAGAAGCATAGTAAGGGTGAGCCCCTGGCTGTGAAGACCGTACAAGACACAACAAAAAAAACCCTTCCTAAGAATCCCATTTTACGTAGCAGGAAGTGAGGCTTCTCTCTGGCAAAGTTGCACAGAGAAGTGAGAGAGCAGAAGAAACCCGGAGTGTCCTCCCGCATCTCAGGTAGGGGCTTTAGAGGCGGTTCCAGCTCCAATAATGCTTCCTTGTCTCTTCTCCTTTCATGAATAAATCTCCTTTCAGTTTTTCCCCTGGATCCTACTCTCCATTGTCAGAAGCAGTGCCACCTCTGGCACTCAGACTGAGAGGATTAAGGGAAGGGCAACGTCCCATTCCACATTTCCCTTGCTTCACTGGTTGAGGGAAAATGTTAGTATTATATAAAAATAGTTTCTGGAATCAAAGCCAATTTATTTCAGTCAGGCTTCAAATACATTAGAGAAAAAGAAAAGATGGACACCAGTTATTGTGCGTTGCAGTTTGGATTAGTATTTCCTATTGCTCAGGTACCTGTCGTTTCTTCTCCCCTCTCTCTTCCCCTGAGGCTTTCAATCCCTTTCAGCTCCAGCTGAAGGTATGAACTTGGGTTTTCCCTAATAACGAAACACAATACCAAATTGAAGCTTCTTGAAGGGCTCATGAGGGAAGTGCGCAAACATCTGGTTGACATTTAATCTAGAAATGTCAGGTCTCAGCATTTCCAACCCAGGCTGACAGCTCCTTGAACACCAGAATGTTCTTATTGAGAAAATATAGGGAAGAGGTGGATCAGACACCAAATATTAAACTGGAAAAAGGTGTTTGGTTTTTTTTTTAAAGAAGTGGGTGTAAGCTCCATACTTGGAAACCTTTGTGTATTCCTGATGGTAATCAGCATTGCCATTGAAGGAGAGCAGTTTGCTGTGGAAAAAGCCGGGCTGAGGCTCTCTGTGAAGGTGGGGGTGACCTCCAGCAATCCTTTTGTCATTTTGAGTAGGTCACACCTTGCAGCAGCTGGCCGAAGCCGGCTCCAGGGCTGTGCAAGTGGCAGGAGGTCCCCAAATCCTGTCTGCTGCACCGCGCTTGTCCTCGTGGCTGTTCCTGTCCTAGAGGTACCACGTTTGTACCCTGGAGCACACTTGAGTTCTCAGTTTAGCAAAGGATTTGAGAGGGATGCAGAGCCTGCTTTCCACTGGCTCCCAGGATTGCCCAAACCCAGCCTGATGGTACATTCCCTCTTCCCAGATCCCAGGACATGGTGCTTCCCGTGGGCTGGATGTGGGCTCCTTGAGGCACGTGGCCAATGCAGGGCTCGGCTCAGCTCTCTTGGTGAGACTGAGGAGATTCAGTCACCGAGTCCTGGAAAAGCCCAGGCTTAAATGCGTATTAAATGTGTAGTTAAATCAATGAAAATGAAATACCTGCCTAGAAAATGCACCTAGAAACTGCTTTGGAGACCTGGCTTGGACTGAGAAAGTTGGGCTTCAGTTCTGATTGAAAAGTTCAGCAAAAGTTTCTCTGTCCTTTCCTAGGACAGAGGTTTTCTTTTCTCAAAAAGTAATATAAAAGTGAGAAACAACCATTCCTAGGAAGGTACTGTTTTTAGCAGAGGTGATGGGGGCTTTTTTAAGGACTTTTTTTTATATTATCTAGTCTTTTGACTGCATTCTTCTAGTTTTCACTTTCTTTATACCCCTCCGTGCCTTTAATTCATTCCAATACACTTCATCTTAAGGAAAGAAGGAGCAGATGTTCACATGTTATTCCAGGTGAGGTTCCACCATCTGCCTGTGACATAACCAGATTTGTGCTTCTTTACTCTCTGACCTCACATTCTCCTGGCTCTTTTCTCCCCTGCTGTCATGGCAGAGCTGCTCCTCGTGCTGCAGGCGGGGATGACGCACACAGTGTCCGGGTCTGATGTTGACTCTTCATCCTATAAGTCAGGCCCCCTGATGTGCTGTATCTAGCAACAGCCATCAACACTTCTCCTCTTCCACTGCCCATCCACCTTCTTCAGGAAAGCTTTCTGCTTAATGGGGTGTCCTGGTCCCGAGTGAAATAAACAATTTCATGTCTAATTTTCTTCCGCCCAATATCCTGCAATGTCATGTCATGTTCCCTATATCCAGCCATGGTGAAAACAGCAGGCAGGCTGGCTTTGGGAGTAAAGATACAGGATCTGATCTGGTTTTCATTGGAATCAGTGATCAAGTTCTCACTTCAGCAAAGCTCATGACTCACACATGGCTCGCAGCATCTCATTTGCACCAGTGAATGCTCTGGGCTAAAACAAAGGTCATTAGAAAATGTACCCAAGAGGTTAAGACCTGTTTAAATACACATTAAGGGATGTAGTGTTTGAGGGGAGTGTACTTAAACTGAGCAAACCTGATAGGAGACCATGTCTCCACAGCTTTTAAAGGATGCATCAGACTTTCTGGGCCTTTCTTTATTGTTGGCTGATCAATAAACGGGCTTGGCTTTGCTCTAGCAGGAATGGTGGGGTGGAGGGGGAATGGGAACAGTTTGTTTCAGGAAACAGTTTCATGTAAGCTCAGCTTGTAACAATCTCAAATTGAAAAGTTCGCATGACTGGAAGGCAAATCTTCTGGCTGAGGGCCAAGTAGGGAAATGAGTGGTGTTTGCTGGGGGAGCTTAACCCCTCTTGGGGACAGGAGGAGTGGCTGGTGGGGAGATCAGCGGGTGCTCTCTGCACCCCTCTGAGCCTGTTTCTGCCTTTCTGAACCCACTTTGCTTCTCTTCCTCCTGAGGAGACTGGATCTGTTGGTGGTGATCCCAAAAGGCTCTCTTTTCATTGTTATATTGTGCCCATGTGGAGGCTCTTCCTAGGAAAGGTTCCTTGAGTACAATCCCTGAACAGGTTTTTTTTGGTACCTTGAGCATGACCCTTTCCAGGTGGCACAGGAAACTGTGGGATGTGCAGTGCTGGGAGCTGTGGGATGAGCTGGTGCTGCCGTGGCCCCATAGTGCTCCTGCCCATCTGAGCCAGGCAATGGGATGATGTTTCAAGGAGTGCAAAAAGACTTTTCCCTGGTCACAATCATCCCCTGTCACACAAGGCATCTCATTCTGCTTCTCCGAGAAGGAAAGGCTGAAAGGGATGGAGAGCAGGGGGACTGTTCCCTCTCCTTGTCCCCTGGAGGGTGTCTTATTTAATTAGGTACAAAGGCTGTTAAAATCAAAAGATTAAATTGGAAGTCTGCTTGATTTATTACAGCCTCTAGCAAGAGGAGAGAAAGAAATTCTGAAAAATGTTCAGTTTTAGTTCATATCTTTCAATCTTGGACAGAAAAGAAAGAAAGAAGCAGGAACTAACTTTCCATGTAAAATTCAGGTTTTGTTTAAAATTTTCACTTTGGGAGTTTGTTTTCATTAAGCTACCAAATTACTGGGTTTAGCCAAACCTCCAAAGCAAAAAGGAATTAGAAGTTAATTATAGAACGTGGAAGAAAATGTTTTGTTGTTGGGGTTCTTTTCTTTGTATCTTCACTAACTCATTAAAAAAGAATTCCAAAGTGAGATACGTCTCCTTTTACCCATATATATTAAAAAAAAATTTCTTTTGAACTTCCATACAAAATAATTGTAATTTTCCAACCAATGATATTTTAGCTATTGGAAGCATTTTTTTCTCTTTTACCCCAAATTCAATGTGTTCTGTTAATACTCAGTCTGCCCTGTAAAAGTCACGTAGACCCAGGTTTAGGTTTGTTTTTGGAATTTGGATGTGTTTTGGTGGGGAGCCGGGTTGAGCCCCGGCTCCAGGCACTCTCTGCCATATGGAAGTGTTTGCAGATGCGTGCTGGGGAATGTGGAGCTGAACCATGGCTCCTCATCGAGGAGCAGTGCTGCCTGCTGAGCATGTTTGGGAATCCAGGGGTTTAGTTGAGCAGGATATCTATTTTCTAGGTCAAAAAGAGCATAATTTGGCACTCGGCTCTGGTGGAGAGTCATGGAGAGCTGGCTTCCTATCCGCCCTTTGCGACACTGAAAATGTGTTTCTGAATGGCTGAATTCAAGGGTTCAATGTAATGTTGGACATATGGGGTTTTATGGTCTTGGCCCAGCCCTCTTGTGTACAGGAACTGGAGGTTTGGTGTCCTGGGCCAGACAGCAAACCGGCAGGATGTCACAGGGAGCTGGTGTGACAGCACTGGGTACAGCCACAGCAGAGAGAGCCTCTGCACGTGGGCTTGTCCCACGTACCTCCTCCTCTCCATGTCCCTCTCCATGAACTGCACACGGGAAATGCAGCTGTGACATGAGGTAACCCCATCCTTGCACTCCCAAAGCATCCAGCTTTGTCATGTGCTGAGTGCAGTGTGTTATCGGGCCCTTTATCTTCTACAAACTCTGTGCAGGCACATCCAGAGAGCCTCCCTCCAACCCTCAGCCTCCCCAGCACTGTTTACGAGGGCATGTGATGACAGGACAAAGGGGGATGGCTTAAAACTGACAGAAAGTAGGGCTAGATTGGATATTAGGAAGAAATTCTGGGCTGTAAGGGTGGGGAGGCACTGGCACAATAGCACAGCTGTGGCTGCCCCATCCCTGGAAGTGTTGAAGGCCAGGCTGGATGGGGCTCTGAGCAAGCTGGTCTAGGGGAAGGTGTTTCTGCCCACAGCAGGGGGTTGGAAGATGAGCTTTAAAGTCCTTTCCCACCCAGGCCATTCTGTGGTAAAGGCTTTCTTGGTTTGTGAGTCCTTTGAGATGCACAGACCAGAGGTTCTGGAAGCACCACCCTCGTGTATTGCTGGACAGCCCAGGGAGACTTCTTCTTTCAGTCCGTTCTGCTGGCTTCAGGTCTGGGAATGTGCCTTGGCTGAAGAGCTGCTGCTTCAGAGCAGCGATATGTAGTGGTCACCTGTGGGGTGGGAGGAAGGGGCTTTTCGGGAGTCAGTGCCTTGAGTATGCAGTGCTTCATCATTTTGTTTGCTTAATTGAACATTACCTTAGAAATCCACAGTAAATATTGTTAATGCTGCTGCAAGAATGCGTCCAAGTTGATTGAATCCTGAAACCAGCGTGGAGCTGGAAAAGCACCAGCACTTATGTCACGCTCGCTTGTGACTTATGCAATCAGAGGTGGTTTGCAGCAGACTTAGCAAAAGGTAGAATGAAGAGTTCGACCTCTCTGGCTGAGCTGGGTCTGAGGAAGGCTGGGTCTAGATATCCAGCACTGAGATCTGAGCTCTTAAATGCACAGATATCAGGATTTCGTAGAAGAGCCCCACAAGTTTTCACACTTGCATGTAAAATTTCCACCCTTCTGGAACGCCGAGGCTCGTGCTGTTTGACAACACACACACGTGCAAAACCAGCCCGGACTGTGCAGAATCAATCGGGGGATGCTGTTTGTGTCTGGAGAAAAGTATTTAATCATTTTCCCAAAGATATCCCCCTGATATGAATGGTAACAGGATGTTTATAACAGAGATAAGGCTGGGATGAAATCCTATCCCTCTCTGGGAGCTAATAAAAGCAAAGATTTGGAATTAAGTATCACTTTCTCTGAGCTGCACACGAATGAGGAAATGGGGTCAGAAGGGCAAGCTGCAACATTGTAGGCACTTTATCTAAAACATAAACATTACTAGAGTGCATTCTGGCCAAATTAACTCTCTCAGATCTGCCATGTTAGCATTCCTGTAGTACTTAAGCCTGCCAGCTTTACTGCTCTGCTGACTGAGGGTTGAACTCCAAGTTGGGGTTGACACTTGCAAACAGGGCTTTGAGTGGGGAGGGTCTGTCGAACCCTTCTGCAATTAAATATCCTCCAAAGAAATGCCAATGTCATTGTGAAAAAGAAAAGGGAAAGAAAAAGGTGGGGTGGAGTCACAGAAATACGATCTGCTCTGCTCAATGCACAAACCCCTGGAAAGTGGAGTTTTCTTTGCACAAGCAGTAAAAACAGGAGTATTTGCTTTGCTACTGTTCACTGCAAAGCACTTGGATCAGAAAGGCAGGGCTTGAAACTGCAGCCTCCTTCAAGTCCAGAGTGAGCCTTTTGATACCACACTGGGTGGTTTAGCCCTGGGTGATGTCAAAATCTTCCTAAAATCAGGATGCAACTTTGGGGTGGGGACGCTCTGCAAAGTCAACATCGTCTCTGTTTGAGAGATGTCACGCGATTGCCGCAAGAGCTGCTCACAGATGCTCCAAGCAAAAGCAAGGTCTCCTTGTGCCAGGCAGTGTCCAGATGTCTCTCACAAAAACAGAGGGACAGGAAGCACACGTTATCCTCGTCCGTGTCACAAGGGACTGGTAGAGCTGATGCTATCTCCACCGTGAAAGCAGAGGTGCAAAGGCCTGCAAAGAGGAGGAATAATATTAAAATTAGCACCTTCCCAAGATCAGACAAGCACTTGGGAGCTAAATTACTTCCTTGCTGTGTAAGGAGGAAGCGGAGGAGAGCAGAATGTGCTCCACACCTTTCCGTGGAGCAGATGGCTCCCCACAATAGTTATGGACCTCAGCCAGGAGGGATGGGGAGAGCTCTGCCCCTGGGTTCCGTTCAGGCCTGGCTGCAGCTGGTTGAGTTTGGAGTATCTGTTCCACTTGAAATGCTGCCTTGTTTTAATATTTTTCTTAAGTTTTCATTCTGATTCAAGATTAAAATAGTACTTTCAAAATGTACTGGGCAAGAAACCTTCTGCACCTTTTGCAAAAATCAAGTCATGCCAACTGCTCGGACCGAAGGGACTGCTTAGGCTTGGGGCTTTTTTGGTTTTAGGTTTTTTTTTGAAGGCATAATACCTCCATGGTAGTGACCGCTTTTCTGCCTTCAATTCTGCAAAACCGTGAGGTGCTCCTAAATATCCTGGTTTTCTGGGACCCCTGGGAGTGTTGCAGCAGCGAGGTTGATGGGGCTGGGATTGCCACCTCCAGGGCTCTGTGTGTGTAGTGAGGACACCCTGCAGGTGCAAGACTGAGGAGACCCGGTGTCCTCACAATTCCCCAGTAGGAACCCAAAACCAATGGCAACTCCCCTCAGCCCTGCAGGGTTGTCTCCGGTGGATTATCCCAGAACCTATCCTGGGTATCAGAAGAAGGATATCAGTTTGAAATTCCTTCTGTAAAATGGCCTTGTGTCAACAGAACGAGACTTTGGAAGTTAGAGAACAGTAATATAAGAAATGCTTTTATAATCACAATCACCTCCGTTCTCGCAGCACTGTGAGCTTTAATGCTCCACAGTTAAGTGGATTGTCCAGGGTCTCACAGGTAATTGGAAGGGACACAACCCAGACTCAAAGTCCCAGCCCTTGCTTTTAGGACACCCAACCTGCCTTTTTTCCCAGTTCCTTCCTGAGAAGCCTCTTGAGTTTGTAAACTGCCTGGTTGGGTGCTTTTTCTTTTTTTTTTTTCCTTTTCAAATTTTTTTTTAAACACAATCACTTGACTTCTTATCATAATTCCTTATCTATGGCAAAGAGCAGTGTAAATACCTCAAGTAAAATCTCAGCTGTGCTGGGAACAGCTAGTCCTTGTTAGCTGATGGTGGTTTATGTTGCAGATAGCAGTTATCTGAGGAGGCTTTGCACAGCAGTGTAAAGCCATTCCTTTGTCAGCTGAGGTCCATCAAAGCCCTGTGGAGGATTTGGCTGCGGGAGCATCCTGGTAGGGCACTGCCGTGCCATTGCAAGGTGCCTTGGCAAGAACTGAGGCAGCCATTCCCTTGAAATCTGAGCTCTGTGATGCTGTGAATTAGAGGGGAGTGTTGTCTCCAGCGCCGGCTGCCAAGGGATCGTGCTGCCAGCTTACTCCTTTCCTCATTTTATTTCCCAGTGGACCAGCTTCCAGCTGGATCCCAGCCCTTCAGAAAAGGGAGGAGAGTGGAGGCTGTGATTTGCTAGGAATCAGTCCTATAGGGGGAAATGGGAGTAGGTAAAAAGAGCTGGAAGAAGTTCTTCAAGTAGTTTATAAATCCACGTTGCTGTCTGGAGATGCTGCTGAGCATCCCATAAACCTGTCCTTTTCCTCATGCTGTTCCCTGTGGTCCTAGCATTGGACACTGAAGCCATGTCAGATAGGTCACTTCACACTGGCCTTTTACTTCTTTTGAAGCACACGAGGAGTTCCTAAGGTTTAAAATCACGCAGTGAAATGGCAAAGCTTCCTGGGCTTGTTGGGAGCTGTGACAAAGCTGTCAGTATTCGGGAGAGATCGCCAGCAGTGTGTTAATCCCAGCACTCACACAGCTCTCCTTGGGTGAGATCTGCTCCCCTTCCAACACGTTCCTTCCAGTTTTCTTTCTAAACCACAATCAAAACTCTCCTGTATTTTGTTTGAGATTTGAAACAGCCAGTGGTTCATTGATTTCACATAAAGGGCTTCTGTGCAGGGGATTGTGCATTCGTTAAACTACTTAGGGCCGGTCGCCCTTCCTCGTCCAAAGCCCCGGAAGGAGCCGGTGGGGTTTCCATTCCAGCCACCCTGCCAGGGGAGGGGAGCGGTGCTGGTGCTGCTGACTGTGCTGGGGCTTTGTGGTCTCACCGGGGAGCTGGATGAGGCTGCTCAAACAGGGAGAGCCAGCCAGGCTGGGGAAAAAGTCCTCATCCCTTTAGCCCTGTGTCTGGGGCAGAGACCTGGGCTCCAGACAGGCACCTATGGAAGTGTCCACCTCCTGCCTGTGGCTCCTCGGGCTGTGACATGTCTGGTGTGTTCTGTGCTCAGTGTCTGGTGCTCAAAGAGAACTGGGGACTCCAGTCCTGTATTACATCAGTTGTCTTTGTTAAAGTATCTTACATTTTGCAGCCCCCACTTTAAGAGGGGATTAAAATAGTCCAGTACAGCTTCCCAGCTTGCCTGGAAGCTGTGTGCTTGGTGAGGTTCCTGTGCCTTCATCTCCCTGCTCCCTGTCTTCTCTCTCCCAGGGCAGCTCTTGTTCCCCATTTGGACCCACGTGGCTTTGAGGTAGCACAGCCTTGCTGGGCTGCAGTCAGAAACACCCTCTCTTCTCCACCACCTCTGAGGAGCTGTCAGAAACTTGTTTTAGAGCTTGGCAGTGCCTTGGGTAGGAAGCCAAGGTCTGTGTCTGAAAAAATCAGTACAGGATCCTGATAAATAGGTCTGTCTGATGGTGCTTCTATATTCGGGGTTCTGGTCCTTGTGGTTGCACAGAAAGGTTTGAAAGCATGCACTGGAGAGACCAGCAAAACATAAATCTATCTTATTTCGAATTTGCAATTGGTAAGGCAATCTCATCCCTCAGTGGCCAAGCAAGGATTTTTGAACGCGTCGTTCTGGCAAAGTTAATACCTTATTATAGCTTCAGGGATAAGTTTGCACCAGCTCACCCTGAGTGACTGAGTTAACGTGCAGGTCTGCAAAAAACACTTGGGTTTTGAAAAATAACTAAAACCATTGTGCAAACATCATCACTTTATTTAACCGGGGCTGTGTTACATGACAGACTTCCTACCCCAGCCACCTTTATTGCAGTAGCAGTAGGTTATGTTGGTTTCAGTATGACTTGCTACTTGCTGGAGAGATTTTTTTCTCTTTTTGAACTGCATTCATGAACAAGTTTTGTTTATGTGGGTGGAAATGATGCATGGAAAGCATCTAAGCAGTGTTGGAAATTACCAAATTATAAATTTTAAACCATATAGGCACCTTGGATTTAATGGAAATTGGAAACAGTTGAGAGATCAGGCCCTAAGTTCTCACTCTACCAAAAGAGTTGAAGACTCAGGTGGGCAGGAGCATCCCATAAAGGTGACCAGGGTTAGTCCCAAGTGGGACCTGCTTCACTGTCCCTTCTACAGGAATCACCAGGTGACTTGTGCTGAGTGCAGTTATATCCAGCCTGGGCTCTCTTTTATCCCACTCCCTTGTGGACATTTGCCCTGCAATATTTACCTAGCTCCTCATTAGGCCAGAGGATGAGGTTTGGCCTCCCTGGCCTTTGGTTCTCCTGGTGCAAGAAGGGACCTCCCATCCAAAAATGCCTTTTGGCTGTACGTGCAGGAAAGCGTTGGCAATTTGCCTCTGGATTTGTGTATTCACACAAGAGCCTGGTACAGAAGGGATCTCATGGGAGCAGAGGAAACTGGGTCCTGCCACTAACAGCAGCAGCAATGATAACATGCGAACTGACAAGTTACCATTTCCTCTTCTCCTGAACGATTTCCAGTTCTTCTGACTAGGAAAAAGTCATTAATGTGTATCTGTCCTGTGCAGTTTTGGATCCATCGCTTCTCTTTGCCTAAATGCGTGTTTTACTTCAAGCCAAACCCTGACGTGTGTTCCTACTGAATGAGCTTAAACATTTCCCTAATATTCTCCAAGGTGCCTGTCTATGAGGGCGTTAGAGCAGGTAAGCTTCCCAGAAAATAGTGCAGTCAATGAGTTTTACATCACAGGCTCCCTCTCGCACTCTTTTCCTGGCTTTTTTTCCCCTTTTGAAGTGGAAACTGTATTATTTTCAAAGTAGACATGTGCAGTCAGCAAGGATGAAAATGAAGGTAGCTGTCAAAAATCCTGCCAGGAGGGATTTCTCCACTTTAATTCCTGCTTACATTTTTAAGACAAGTAAATTATCTTTTCATGGAATGTTTCCTTTTTTTCTGGAAACACTACTGATAAATGATGTAATATTCAAGGCCCTTCTCCACAGCTGTTGGAAGCCCAAAATTTCTATTCCCTTCACCACAAGAGGTGCAGATGCCAAGTAAAACCTTAACCTGACTTTCACGATGAAATGTGATGGTATCGCAGAGGGAAATGAGGAATCTACAAATATTATTCTGAAAGTAATGGATTGATTGAGCTCCTGTATTTTTTCCTGGGTATTTTTAGGAGCCCGCTCTTGTTGCTACAGGGATTAGGAAGAAGCCAGGCAGAGTTCTGAAATGGTAGCTGAGAGGGGCTTTCTCTGGCTGTGACCCGAAATACTATTTTAAAACCACCTTGACAGGAACAAGCTATAGCTGCCGTGTCAAAGCAGAAAGCTGCTATTTTTATCACTGAATTTTTAACCAGTTCTCAGGAAGAGCTTTCTCTCCATGCTGCTTTCAGATTGTCACTTTCAAAACCTTCAGGACTCTTTAGTATAATGTAGGAAGATGGAGTAGCTCAAGCAGAAAAAGCTCATCGACTGACAGGAGAGTATAGTGCCTTTTTGTGAAAAGAGATCCCTTTTCTTCTGGTTTTTATTCCCCACCCCAAGCTGTCCACCGAAACTTGATAGCAGAGGCCACTTTTGCTCCATATCTAAAATAAATTAGGTCAGTTGTTGACATTTTAGCACAAGTAGCTTATCTTAGGGGTAAGAGCTGCTTAACCCATTGCAAGGGGGAATGAATACTTTCCCCCCCACCCCAACATAAACAGTCCCTGGACTTTCCAAACAGTGTTTGGGAAGGTCTCTTGACATCTGACACTGTGCAATTTACTACTCTTGTCAGGTGAGTAGGTTTGTCTCCGGTGACCAATGCTGGTCCCTGCTGCACTGGTGATGGGTGTTTCAGTGCCTCTGCCCAGCACCTTTCCTCCCTCTGTGGACAGAAGTTCCAGCTGCCCATGAGCCATCTCTGACCTGCTCGAGGGCCTCGTCCTCCCGAAGATCAGGAGAAAAATTACTCTGTTTAATCAAGTAATTGGTTGGAGCCTCCTTGTTGGGCTCTTTCGTGTCTAAATGAGCAACCTTTAAGGGGAAAGTAAACTTGTGGCATTTTGTGCCTCGGAGGTTATGGATACAGAGGAATTGATAGATGTGGGATCACCTAAAAATTCTCATACTGACATGAGGAGTCGGCCCATCCCTGGCTGTTGTTTTTCATGCTGAATATGCCAGCTTCAGCATCCCATCGCTGTGTACACAGCTGTGTATTGTCAAAGGGGATCTGGCAGGACAGGGAATGTTACACCAGGATTAAATTGCATAAGTAGTGTGAATTTTGGATGAGGACCCAAGTGTGCTGTACCTGGTGCTTGGCTAATTTTTACTGATGCTGCTCTATGACTCCGTTCCTCTGGGCAGTGCTTGTTTTAAATGTGGATATTAAACCTGAGGGAAATACAGAAGGAATAGGTGAATGTTAAGGGTTCAGGGCTAGATAAATTTTATCAGGTTGGCTAACAAGAAGAAAAGGAAGAAAAAAATACTCTTTTCCTTTGGTATATGCACAAAAGACCTGCAGGTTCCAATCCAAATACTCTGTTGAGATGTGTGAATAAGAAACTTTGAGAGTGCAAAAGTACCTTTTAGAAGTACTCGTTTATCAGAGCGCTGTTTCTCAGTAAGAAAACGTCATTTATATGGGTTCGGGGAGGAGGCCACAGGTGGTTATTGTGATGGGCCTCTCTGAAAATATCCAAATCCTACTTGTAGCATTCAATAGCCCACTGGAAAAACCCCAGTGCTGCCTGAGCTCAGAAGCAAGGAGCTGACTTCCCAAGGCACTGCAGAACCACCTTCTGACCGGTAACAGCCCTGAGTTCCCGTGGCCTCCGAAATGCACGGTCCTGTGCGAGATGTGCTCAGGAGGAGTCAAATGCCGGCTTTTCCAGAGGCAGAGCGAGAGAGGCTAAACACGAGTGATTCACTGCAGAGAGGGAGCCTGGCTTTAACTCGGGCTTGGAGGCGGCCGGCGTGGCTTCCTGGTGTGACCGTGCTTCCCAGGAAATCCTTACGTACTCTAGGTGGAGGTGCTGATTGCAGCGCATGAAGTCAAGCCGTGTTTAGCAACAGCCTTTGATGAGAGCACCATGCCTTCTGTCGGCTCCTGAAGACATTACCTAACCATCTGCCTTCTGAATTCCTGGGAACTGCCCAGCTCGGGGCTAATGGAACCGACCAGACACATGCACACAGCAGAAATGAGTTTTGCCTAACACCTGGGGCCAAGCCTTCAGCTGATGTAAACGGGCAGCAGTGGCACTAAGCTAATTTATGGCAGCCCTAGATTTGGCCCAGTAATACTATTATTTTTCTATTTAGAGAAGTGCTAGCAGTTTGCAGGAGCTTGTTATTAGGAACGGGCCAACCATTTCAGAGGAAATTATGGAGTAATAACAACCACAGAACCTAAATTAGTTGTTTTTAAGTTATGAGAGCATAAAATAATAATATCTGACACCACTAACCACTATTCTTTTTTGCACTCCTTAAAACTTCAGCTGCGCTTTGCCAAACCAATTGTTTCCAAATTCTGTCAAAAATATTGTCCTTGGGCAGAAAGCTTGGATGCTAAATTTCAACCCAGAATGATTTTTATGGCGGAGTGACAGAAACCTTGAAAAGGGGATTTATAATGAATACAACCTTAACTACTGTGGCGTGAACGGTGCTGCAATTCCCATTAGCTGAGCTTTTTTTCCCCTTTTTTCTCAGAATTTCAGAGGGTGGGGCTGGCCATAGGAAGTAGTTGACTTGTGTGTACACTTCTGTCATGGCAGGAAAGGAACTCTGCAGCTTCATTTCCCCTTTCATTCCTGGACATCTGTCTGGGTTCAAAGATTCCGAAGCAATAGGATTTCAGGATGGTTTTTCACGTTGTGGCTGTGAGCGTGGGCAGCTGGTGTGGCTGCGGCGTGTGAGCAGAGGGGTTTCAGTGTCAGGAGCTGCCTCTTCTCCTCCTCTTTAATGAGGTTTATTCACATGGAAAGGCTTTGAACCTGAAAAGAAGCTTCAGCACATAAGGAGGGAGAGGGACCAGCAAGTAGAGGATGTGCCAGGTTTGTGTCCTGCTCGGCTTTACTGCTCAAGTCCAGGCTTTGGGTTGTGGGAGAAGGTGAGAGACTCCTCTGTGTATGTTAAACACCAGGTGTGCAGGGCTGGGAAAGGGGAGTGGAGAGCTGGCTGGAGGATTTCTCTGTTTCCCGTGAGCAGAGAGTTCCAGTCACCGAGCTCTTGCGAAAGTGGCGTAGGTGCACCTTCGTTTTAAGATGTTTCCTCAGCATGGCGCAACACTCAAGGCAAAAAACCAAACCAAAAAAACCCCTTTAAAACCAGTTTGTTGTAGAAACAGAGAATCTCTATGACTGCACGGGGCCCTGAAGCAGCATTGTGACCCTTCTTTGAAATTTCAATGTAAATATCACCGTAAGTATCCAACTTCCAAACTCTCAGGTTGGTATCTCGGCTGTGCTGGTGGAAACTGCAGGGAAAGCAAAAGCCTTAAAATAAGAAGTGGTTTCTGTAGCCCACTGGGTTTCCTCAGGATGGTCTCCTGGGGCTGGAAGCTGATACATGTGGTGATTAATGTCATAATCATCCCAGAGCAGAAAACAAACCCAAGGTAAAGGTCTTAGAAGCCTTTCATCTCCACTTTGCCAAGCCACAAATGGCGAAATCGCCACATGGCTTGCTCAGATTCCTTTTGAAAGATGAGAACTCCTGTCCTCCATGGGAGAGGCAGAATGGGACTGAAGTTGCCTTGTTCATGAAGAAACCATTAATAATAACTGACCCTGCTAGAAGCTGCTCTTGTGGTGCCTTCTCTTGGTGTCCTTAATAGGGAGGGGGAAGATTTTGATGAACCTACAAGATCTCTCCTGTCTGTCTTTGAAGCTGTTGAAATTCACTCCAGATAAGGAAAGAAGGTTCCTCCAAAATGAATATCCCAGGTGGCAGCTTCATTGGGCACGTGCTTTGCAGCAGATGGTTTGAAATGCTTTATGTGGTTGCTGGCACAGTGGCTTTTAGGACCTATCTTTTTTTCTGAATCTCTTTTTTTGAAAAAAATTGAATTGATTAATTAAATATACATATATGTATGTGTGAGGATCTTAGTTGTTAGCTGGATGTGGAGAAGGTGGATTGTGTTTGAAGATGGAGAGTTGAGTGTCATCACCCAGCCCTGGATTCATTAGAAATCTGCAGGAGACCGAGGCTGGGGTGTGCTCTGGCAGCCCACTGTAGGTTGTGCATACTCTGCTGCCATCTGGCTAACGTGGGATCCTTCCTCCCTGCCTTGGCAGTCCAACCAGGAAGCATCCTTGCCTCTCTTTTGCGAGTGGCTGGGATACCACTTCATGCAATTACATGAAAATGCTTGCAAGTATCACCTCTCTGCCACGGTGAAGCATCTCCCGGTACAACACTGATGCGCTCGGTTCAGGAACTGTGATTTTATTTTTTTAAATTTTTTTATTTCAGCTGGAGATAGTCATTTAACACATAGTTTTCAGCAATTTTCTGTCTTCAGGGCCTGACCTGCCATTTGGAGGTTTCTATATCTGCTTGACTCTTCATAAGGGCAGCTTAAAAGAAAACACCTGCCAGCCCAAAGGTGTCAGGTACATGCACTTTGTCTGGCCTCTTCTTTGGGATCTCCTTTTCCATCTGCTCCATGTTTGTGTAATCCAAAGCAAAGGCTGCACCAAGCCAATGCAGGGCAAGGGGAAGGGAATAAACAGTCATGTTTGTTTTCCATCCTCTTGCTGTCAGATACAAAGGACAACTTCAAAGCAGCACATAACGAAGTCAGGTGATACACCAACCATAATTAAAACGCCCCTGCAGGAAGTCATGTCACTGAAACAACAACTGCTTCAGAAAGCAATAACAGTTTTGTGCCAAAGGCATGTGAAACTACTGTGTCTGGGCTGGGACTCCGAAAACAAAAAAAATTGCCTCTTGCTTTAATCCATTTTAATCCATCCCTATCCAGGACAATTGAACCTAATTCAGAGACTGCACTGGTTGCAGTGGGGCCAAATTAAAGCGCAGACTGGCCGTGGCACAGTGTCAGTGAGCCCCCTCTGAGCAGAGGAGCTTGTGTTAGGGAGCAGAGGGGTTGGAGGTGATCCCTGTGGGAGAGCTGTGTCTGGGCACAGCTCAGCCTCTCCAGCTCCCTCACGCTCTGTGGCTTTACCAAATCTTGTGTCGCTCACTTCCTGCATCCAGGTCCTGCCCTGAGTGAAGCAAACCAGGGCATTTCACTGCTGAGTGCTGTACCCAGCTGTGGGGTCTCCAGCACAGGAAGGACATGGACCTGTTGGACAAGGCCAAGGGAGGGCCAGCAAGGTGACTGTGGGATGGAGCACCCCTGCTATGGGGAAAGGCTGAGAGAATTGGGATTGTTCAGCCTGGAGAGGAAAAGGCTTTGGGTCACCTAATTACAGCCTTGCAGTACCTGAAGCAGCCAACAAGAGAGATGGAGAGAGACTTTTGGCAAGGGCCTGGAGTGACAGGACGAGATGGGGAACAGCTTCAAACTGGAGGAGAGCGTGTTTAGATTAGATATAAGGAATTCTTTATGGTGAAGGTGGTGAGGCCCTGGCACAGGTTGCCCAGAGAGGGCTGCTCATCCCTGGAAGTGTCCAAGGCCAAGTGGGACAGGGCTCTGAGCAGCCTGGGATAGTGGAGGTGTCCCTGCCCATGGCAGGGGTTGGAACCAGATGGTCTCTAAGGTCCAAACCCTTCTATGATTCTGTGACATGCAGGGAGAACTTGGGCTCAGCAGAAGGGTGGTGTGACCCCACCACAGAGGGGAACATCTGAGGTGCCCTTACGGTGCTGTAGAGTGCCTGTGTTGTAATTCAGTGACCTCCAGGTGGGAATTGTAAATAGTTGCCCACCACCGAGTGCTGTATTGGTGATGACTTGTGCAGAGGCAAAGGCATCCCCATCTGTGTCGCCACTGGTCACTTCAGCACCGCACTGACTTGTCTGTGTATTGCAAACAAGGCCCAGAATCCAAGACGCTACTTGGCTCGGGGTGATGCTTTTGTGCATTTCTCATCACTAGAAGAAATGTAGTTATTGTGTGGGGGTTTTTTAATATTAAATAACATCATTGTGGAGTTTTTAAATATTAAATAACATCTGTGGTTCTGCTTTATGGCCTGTGTAGCTTCCATCCTCTGTGATGCTGCACATGTCAGTGCTTCCCTCAGTACTCTCAGTGCTTTCTTCTTTTTTTCCTTTATAGTCAGAGTTGGAAAGGATAAATGCGGCTGAATGATTATGAAGTTGACTTTGGAAGACTTTGTTTTAAAAGTCAAGTTACACTCCTTTATTTAGAGAGTAGTAATTCTGAAGTGGAAGCAAATTGTTGAATGGATTTACCTGTAGGAAAAGGGGAAAAGCAGCTGCTGCTTTCTATTTTATAAAAGTAGCTTAAAACATGGATGGTTAAAAAAACCCTAAAACCCAAACCAAAAACCCCCCAAAAACTCCCAATGCAGGTCACTTTGAAGAGAGAAGTTATTCAGAGCTTGAGCAGTAAGCCCCAACAATGAAGTTAAGTTACAGACAAAACCCATGTTTTATCAATCAACTGCTACTTTCAAGTTTGACAACTTTTGTAAGCAGGAAAATGTCAATTACAGAAGATATTTGAACCTGTGGAAATAACCCATGGAAACACAAAATGTCTGTTCACACATCAAAATGATCCAGACTCGGAGGAAGTTAAAAACCAGAGTGCACTAAGGAATTATCTGACGGAAAAATGGAAGCTTTGTTATGAATTTTCAGGAAATATTGGCTAATTAATTTTTTTGGTGAGTTTATAAGGTTATTTAGGATTGGAGAAAATGAGGTAACTTCCGTATTTTTCCTGATGTGTAACAGCTATGGAAACACTTTGAAATGAGTGTCCCATCATTATGAATTCATTTGGTTATCCTTTTAATAACAATGATCGTACTCAGGCATTTTATATGGATCTTACATCCCATCTCCTTCAGGTGCTGCTTGGTCACTTCACTGAGCACTTGTCAGCTGGGTCTTATTAAATTCCCATTAAGGAAGGAAGAGCTAAATACCCAGTAAAGAAGCTGAAAGGGGAAAAAATCTAAAAAACACGTAGGCTCAGGCCTGGAAAATTAGTTTGTGCAGAGCAGAAAATGTTCTATTTAAGCAAACAAAACACTGAAATTTACTGTTTTACATCCATTGCCACGAAAAAAAAATTGTCAGGAACCTGGTTCTACAAAGCAAAATTAAATCAATGCTCACTTTCTGCAGCAAGATGTGATCTTTGGTGATGTGGTTTTTTAAAGGCAGACGGTGTATCTGGAAAAAATAGACACGAACTTCCAGGCTCATGAGCTCCTCGGGTCTGAAGTGTGTGATTTAATGTGATGAGTTTTAGAGAGCCTCTTAAACCAAACCCCAGCATTTCCTAGGGCCGAGTGAGACCATCCACGTGGGGGTCTGATAACGAGTGGCGAGTTTGCTTGGACTCGAGTTCAAATGTGCCTTCACGTTGCCTTTAATTTACAAGTTCAGCAGAGCAAGTTCGGAGGATTTTCTATCTGCACAAATGCCCATATCGAGTTTTGATGCTGGTTTACTGGTCTGATGAAAATAAGCAATCTCCCATTAAAACTGCAGGCATATGAATGATAAATTAGAGTCCAAAATTATACGGTCAGAGGAACGTGTTTCCAACAGTGAGGAACACAGCTTGGTTCACAGATATGTTAATGAGCAACGCTTTTTTTTTCCATGGAATATTTAACATGGTCATTAGAGACGAAACGTTTTTAGTCTAACCTGGAATACTTTCAGTGTGGGGTTAAAATGGGAAAGTTTTCAGTTAAAACCTTTTGAGCTGTAAAAATTGACTTTTTGCATTCTCTGTGACAGATTTCGTTTAGTTAAACCAGACATTTTCTGTCTAAACCCAGAAATATTTGATAGCCTAATTAGGATTATTTAGTTTATGGGGGTAATAAGCTGGATGGGCTAAGGAACCTCATGCTGCATGGGGGCCAAGCATCACTGTTCACCCAAATCCAGCATTCTTGCCTTTTTTTTTTTTTTTGCCTCAAATTCCCCTCCTGCCAAGGCAGCAGTATTACATAGCCAAAATCCTTGGAAAGCCCCAACAGCCCAATGCTGCATGAGTAAGTGAGCATTAAACAATTAAAATACCATGTTGTTAACACCAAATACCATTTCTCAATGAAATTAAGACATTCCTGGAGTCCAACCCTGACTGCCCATGACATTCTTTCTTTCATGCAGAGCTGGGTGTTGCCTGGGGCATGTGCGGTGCCCCTCCAGCAGCTTGGGGCCAGGGTGGGTTTGGGTGGGTGCTACCAGGGGTGTAACACGGTGGGCATCGGTGCTGTGCCCACCTGCTTCTTGGGCTGTTGGAGATGGGGAAGTCCCAAAGGCTCCATGTGGGATATTCCTGCAGCTCCCCAGAGAGTCCCTGGTAGGGGAGCAGCAGCCCAGCCCTGTGCTCTGTGTCAGCCTTGCTGGCAGGGTGGTCACGGGGCCGCCCTCAGCCTCTGGGTTACTTGGGAGGTAACTCAGGAATTATCCAGGGAGCCTTGGGACAGTCGATGCCAGTGCAGCACTGCCACTCTGGGACCTCTTGCGTGACCTCTTGAGCCTGTTTGCTCTATTCCAGGGGTGCACCATCTCCCTAGCCGTGGTCCCGGGTGTTTCAGTGGGAAGGGAGCACCCAGGACCGATTGCTGGGACACTCAGTCATGTGAGCAGAGCCCTCTTATGGAGCAAACCAAGAGCTGGGCGGGTGATTACCCTGCAAACAGGGTTTGCAGAACTAGCCCAATCAGTTCATGGAATATTCCTGGTCCTTCCTGCTGTCCCTGGTGGCATTAACTGCACCTCACTGTCTCTGAGATGGATTCGCTGGGAGGCTGCAGCTCCCCAGGGAAGCTCCTTTTTATGATCCCAGAGTGCCAGCTCGGATAGTTGTCTTAAAATGAATTCCAAGCAAGTGGCCTGAAATCACTGGATAGGATTACTGACACCTGTTTAGTAAACAGCAAAATTACATCACATCTTTTCAGCACCAGGTTGTTAAAAGAGGGCCGGAGAGCAGATGTAACCTCCAGAATGAATGGGAGAATTCATTAGGCTTCTCGAGGCCTTTAAACTCATCAGGGTTGAACAGTGATTTACCTCCCACCGTAACTGTTAGCAAGTGATTTAGTGACAAGGGATTGACAAGGTACATTTCCCTGGAGGGCACAGTAAATAATTTTTTCATCCCGAAGTGTTTTTGCAGAAATGTTTATGTATTTGAGTATTCAAAGTTAATTAATTTCCAGTAGTTTGACAGAAGGCACTTCTTTTTTTTTTCTCAGTGACCAACAAAATCTTGTGTGAGTTCATCTCTTTTTACAGTAGTATTTGGTGAACTTTTCCTGCATGATCTAATCTCACAGTGGAAAACCAAATAAGAAGGTGTTGGTAAGCAGGAATGAGTTCACCAGGCTGCTCAGTCGGTGTTGTGGGTGAAGACAATGCTCTCACATTCTGGGAACAGTACTTTTCCTTGGACTAGGAAACTGCAGTGCTCGATGGAGCAAACCCGTGCCATAGGTGTCCTCAGGCAGACCATCAGTGTGATCTTAGCTGACTTTCAGACCCACTGTTTCTATTGTAAATGGAAAAAAGACACCTTCAGCTATTCAGGTTGTCTCACAATATCTTTCCATTAGCATTTAAAGTTGTTCATTTCCACCTCTTAGAGATCTCTGGGGTTTTTTCTGCTTGTGCTGGTGGGGATTTGTTCAGGTACGAGTGATAATGAGAAGCAGCCATCAGACAAGAGGCGCATTCCTCCAGACATCTTCCAAAAGGCTCAAGGATCTTGGTGTTCTGGGTAGTGCAAGCAAAGAGCCCAGCTCATAAAAAAGAGGAGAAAAAAAAAAGAAATTCAAGGTTTTAGTGATCAGATCTTAGATTTGCATCAGGCAGCATGTCATTAGAGATGAACAGACTTGTGTGGGGTTTTTCCGTTACCACTGAGCTGATTCAAAATGAAATATTTTGCTTTAAGGTGTTTTTCCATGATTTTTAGAGTTAACAAAGCGGAAATTTTCGTGGAGAAATTTTTGGAGCTTTCCTCACTCCAAAATTTCTCCCAGTGGAGCATTTCCAGCGAGCTCTAGCTATTAATATACGTTAAAGCTAATGGCAGATTGAAGGGTATTTTAAACAGTCATGTCAAGATTTCAATGCTTAATTAAACAGCCCTTTACTGTGTGCCCATTAAATTCAAATAATGCCACTCCAGCACTGATCTAAGGCTTTTCAATGACAAAGGGTTTGGCCTGCAGCTTGATTTGTGGTTTTTAGTGACTTTCCATGCCACTTTCCCTTTCAGAGCTGTCTCGAACTTCAGAATTCAAACATTTTGGGTTTGCCTTTTCAGTTCCATTTTTCTACCTGTGCATGCTCCAGACTCATACGTGAAGTCCTTTAGGAAAAGGACACGAATTCTCCTTCATTTCTGGTACTTATGGCACTGATTGGGCTTTGTTATCCTTTCTGCCAGGGCATAAGCGATGCTGATTTTTGCTGGGATGTTGGCATAGCAGCTCTTCCCATTCCTGGCAAAGGATTTCAGCAGTTAATTTCTCTGAGTTACAATAGCAAGGAACTGGAAGATGGTAGGGGGCTCAGGAAAGGGTCTCTTGCACATGGCTGGAGTTTTAGCTGTGGCAACAGCCTTTCTGAAAATAGTTGCCTTAAAACATTGTGTGGATTCCATATTAGAACAACAGGCTCCCAGGGCAGGTCTAAAGCTGCCGAATGGCTTGAACAAAATGCAAGGAAAGTCTGATCTTGTTTAACCAATTTTAAAGCAGCTCATTCTCTCTAGCACTGGTTGTTGAATTGAATCAATAATTTTCTTGTATTATGTGAATGTCCTGGGTTTTTTCTGAGTTTTGTGTGCAAGTTCAGTGTTGGGGTGGTGATTTTGTGGTGTCTTCCTGGGCAAAGAATTTGTGTTGATTGTTTTATGCGCATGCAGTGCAATTACCCCATCCTGATGTGACCCCTCCATCCCATTATCCTGGTCTCAGGTCTCATTTGGGATCTCCACGTTTCCCACCTTTGTAATTGTTATCAGACTCAACTGCTGCTGTTTCAGCCCGCTCCGTCCAGGAGTGGAGGTGTAGGGGT
Organism: Mohoua ochrocephala; assembly: GCA_013398855.1. Classification (NCBI taxonomy): domain Eukaryota; kingdom Metazoa; phylum Chordata; class Aves; order Passeriformes; family Acanthizidae; genus Mohoua; species Mohoua ochrocephala. Next base: position 118,074 of record VZTA01010330.1, read on the forward strand.
TGTGCTGGGGGACATGGATTTCACAGGAGCTTTAGTGCTCCTGCAATATCTGTGCAGCAGGAATTTCCCTCTGTGAAATTCATCACCAACGACTCATTTCCACGGAAAGTTGCACTTCCAAGGGCCAGCCCCTGAATGTACCGAGATACCGAAATCACTTTGCGGTGACTAAGCTCCTTTGAAAGCAGGATTTAGACCTTTTAAGCCGTGTAAGTGTTTCTGCAAATCACATGTTGGTTCATGAAGTAACGGGTGCTGATGCTTTCTTTGGCAGTCACGCTGCTGGTCGTGTTCAGAAAGCTTCAGCCGGGTGTTTTCCAGTCCTCGCTAATATTTCGGGTCAACAGTCATGTCTGTCAAGCCTATCCTATAGCACTTGCAAGCCTGAGATACTTTGTACAATGTTAATGAGGATGGGAGAGGACTTTTCCTGTCCTGGGAACAGGCTTAGCATAATAGTTTTCTTGTGTCCGTGTAAGGTTTGTTCTGCCGACGGGGCGGAAAGGAAAAGGCCTCTGTAAAAATAGCGGTTGGGTTTTGCTGCTCTCTCCACACACATGCCCGTGGCAAATGACTGCTCTCCAAGTGAAAGCTCCTGGTGAAAGAAGAAAGCAGGAGAAGCACCGAGGTAATTTTGAGATGGTGAAGGAGGCATTCCTCCTTCCATGAGGAATTCCTCCCCCTGCCAGCCCGTCCAAATCCCTGCTGAAATATGGTGTATCATGTTTTAATCCCCAAAGGCTTCCTGCACCGTGTTACTTGTGTAGGCTGGGTTTTTTCCCCACCCACAAGAAGGAGGCAAGAAAACACAGGCTCCAGCTCTTACACAGTTTGGCTTTTCCCAGGAGCTTGGAGGTTTTGATGGGACCAACTTCCCACTCGGTTGACAGCCCTTTATCTGCAGGCCAAGCGCTTGGGTGGCAAGGGAAGGACCTGGCAAATGAGTGCAAATCCCAGCACTGCCCAGAGTGGATGCTCCTGCTCAGCTGCCTTCTGGGGGTTATTTAATGGCTTGTTTCCCGAGTGGATAGAGGCACCATCAGTGCCCACCCATGCAGGTATTGATAAGTACCTGTCCCATGACAGGCCTGGTTTGTTCTCCAAGGCAGACAAGCCTCAGAGTGAGGACTTTGGAAAGCCTCCGAGGGGTTTAGCAGCAGGAGCTGATTTTCAGCAAGATTTGTGGTCCTCTAAAGAGCGCCTGTAAGGATAACCAGAGATGACAAAGTGAGGGAGTGCAAATATTCTTTCCAGTCCTGGACAGCTGTTCCAGCTGTGCACCCTGTGCTTTGGTTCTTGCCCAGAGAGATGTTTCTGGTTTATGAAAGTCCATGGAATTCCCACCCAAACCCTTTGCCCGTGGTACTGTGAGGCCACTTCCTATGGTGGCCAGCCAAGAATTAGTAACTAATAATGAATAGCCAAAGTGAGCAGTTCCCTAAAATCCCATAAGGTGTAATAGGTGAAATATCTGATAAATTTGTCAATAAAATAGGATTTCTTTTCTCACTTTTTCTAAGGCAGATTAAAAAAAAATAAGAACAAAAATGAAATGTCAGAAATTCTTTTCTTTACTCTGTTTGCATTTTTGTCAAATATTTGAACCATGTGTAAATTTTGACATTTTGGATATTCTCTTAACCAAGCTGGGAAAAATCATGTCTGTTTTAAGCAAGCTGTTTCCTTTAATTGCTTGCTTTTAAAAAGGGCACAAACTTATATTTTGAGAAATAATAGGTGAAAAGGGCCAGAATTAACCTGATTTTAAAGGAAAAAAAAAAAACCATCTCTCTTAAGTATAGAATTGATATTATATGTTTAGGAAATGATGCTTAGATGTATTTTTGCCTTAAAGATAAAATTTGCATTTCTTACTCTTTCATAATAACGTAGTTACAATATGTTTGCAGTTATGTAGGGTGGCCACCAGTTCATATCCCTGGAAGTTAAAATCCTATGACTGAATAACTTCACGTTAGATTTGCTCCTCACAGACAAAATTTTGGAAACCTGGGCCATAACCGTGGTGCAGCCAGGCTGTCACCTCCCTGTGCAGGACTTGGTGGCCCTGGCTCAGGCCATAACCACAGTTTCTCTGTACCCATACAGGCACAGTGTGGTGCCTGGGTGATTTTAATGTAACTGGGGTCGTTGTCAGTACAGGATTTAATGGTGGTTTTCACCTCCCGTGCAGTTTCCAGCTCAGTTGCAGGCAGCAGCAGCAGGATTGAACGAAGACCAATTAGGCCTGCAGATCGCACGAGCTAAAGGATGCTGGGTTTGAGAGATACAGGCGTGCCTGTAATGAGAAAAGAAAGGGAAAAAAGCCTAAAGAAACACCAAGCATAGATGATTTGCTGTTTCTGGAGCAATGTGGCAATGGAGCACCGTAAATACCTGGAGTATTTGCCCCACTGGCTGCATCCATCAGGATTGGGCCTGTGTGTTTCACTCTGGGGTCTACATCTGCTCTGCCCTCCCTTCAGTGATCGGTCTATGACAAAACCTGGTTTAATACAGCAGGGTTTGATTGTGCTTATTTTTATAAAGCAAAAATTGTGCCATAAACAGGTTTCAATCCTTGCTGGTTCCAGCCACAGTCGAGCATTTGCTCAGCAATTGGCTCTGCTGCCTCTCAGCTCATTTTATCCAGCACTGCTGAGGTTCAGCGCTCGCCTGGGTTATACCAGGTCAGCTTTTCATTTCTTTCTTTTTCTTTCTTTCTCTCTTTCCCTCTCTCCTTTTTTTTTTTAATCAAAAAGATTTTTATTGGTGCTCTGGAAAAATAAACTCAACACACCGCTGTGAGTTTTGTAAGTGAACCAATAAAAAATGAAATTCACTGATGGATTCTTTAATAGCAGCGAGTGAGCCCAGGTTCCAAATGGATTTTATATTGTGCCATTGTGCATAAACAACGTGCAATGTGATAGCCCTGGGCTGGGGGGGCTGCGCCGAGGGGAGCACCCTGAGGACAGGAAGCCCTTCCAGGCCTCTTGTTCCCTGTCCTGAGGGGTTCAGGTGTGTTTTGGGGTTAAATACGCTGAGGAAGGGGAGCTGCTGAGCCCAGGTGCCCTAAGCCTGCCTCAAGGCTTAGCAGTCGTGCTCAGTCCTGTTCGGTGTTGCCTTTAGCAGTTGCTTTCCAGTTGTCCTGCTCCTGTCTGCTCCAGGTATTGCTTTCAGAGCCTCAGCAATTTTTAAAAAAGCAGTTTTGAACACTTTCATTTAATGAAACAGTCCCAGAGAAAACATTCAGAGCAAGGTTTTCAATTCCACTTAGGAACCTCTAGGCAGGCAAAGGTGCCAGCTTGGACTCCTGAAAGCATCATAGCTTTTTATATTCCCCATCATTTCTTTGAGGCCATTCCCAGAGCCCAGTGAGGGACAGCCTCAATCTGACTTCAGGGGGAAAATCCTTGGGACCAATGCAGAGCAACACCATCACTTTGTTCTGGGCCTTGTCTTTGGCCAGAAGGAGCCCCCAGGGAGCTGCTGTGCCCGGGGGCCCTCCTGCTTTCCCTGTGTTGGAAAAGGCACTTCTGCCTCCTACCAGGCACCAGGACGTGGAGCACAACAGTAAGTTCCTGAACATGTGTTGTCTGGCTCCAAAACAGAGAGATTTTTGTAGCCTTTAAAAACCAGTGTAAGATCTCGCTCCACAAAGTGCAGTGGAAGCTGCAGAAAGTGCTGGCTGGCTGTTGGCAGGGCTGGTTTATAGGAAAATAACCGGGATAAGTGCAGCTGGGAGTCCGTCTGTCAGTCCTGTGGTCCGAGGCTTGGCAGCATCGCCCTGAGCTGCAGTGTCAGGGCTTCTGTCTGTTCCCTCTCTTGGGTTTTCTTCCCCTACGTGTCTTGTGCTGAGAGGTGCTGACAGGGAGCTGGAGGAGGCCTGGAGCAGGGCTGCCCGTCCTGCCCGGCACACCGGGGAGCAGGTGTGAAGGGGAGAGGGATGAGCAGAGGGCAGCGTGCTGAGCGGGGCTGTGGCAGGTGGAGGAGAAGGGCTGGGAGAGAGGAGGGAGGCTCATCTCCCCGGGAGCGCACACTGCCAGGAAGAGCAGAGGGCCCCGATCTGCCCAAAGTTTGGGTTGTTATCTGCACTGCATTTTGCTCAGGCTCGGTCTGAAAAAAATCCACGGAACAGCTGTGGGGCTGTGAAAATTATTTTCATCTGTTTGGCTTTTAAAAATGAATTTGCATCAATCTTTCCGTGGCTCCCTCCCACCCACACCCTCCCCTCTTGTCTCAGCTGTTCTTTCACAGAGGTGAAGCAGAGTTGGTCCGGGAACATCCCCGTCCTGCTCTTTTTCTGTGTCCTGTGTCACACCCAGGAAATGCCAAACGCTTTACCGAGGTTGCTGAGGTGGGAGCTGTGCATGGGCTCTAACAGAGTGGAGACCCTCCTTCCTAGTGGGATGTCACGGCTGGTTTTGGTCCTTTTCAGTTTCCCCTCTGCAGAGAGGGAAGCAGGAAATTTGTTGAAGACTTGCTGATGCTGCGAGCGAGAAGAGGTGGGGGAAGCTGGTGCTGCATCTTCCACTTCCATCTCCCTTGTCAGCAAAGAGATCCAAACAATGCCCAGAGGAATTTGTCAGGTCTGCTCCTCAGGAGAGGTTTTTGGGATCCATTCTGCCCTGATGGGGTGACGGATGAGCTGTGGTGTGTTACACTCCTTCCTCTGCAGCACCCTGGGGCTGCCCGGTATCTTTCTAAAGGAAGGCTCTTGTGGCTTTGCTTTATTTCACAGCAGTTATTTATCTTTTATTTTTAACGGCATATTTTTCTTTGTGCCCTTAACCCAGGGAGAGCAGAGCTCTTCTCCCAGGCTCCCGTTAAAGCTGGCTGTGTGTGCATGTGTGTTTACATGTGTGTTGCACATAAATAATCCCAGCCTGGAGAGGTTATGCTGGCTTCAGGCAAAGCCATGTTTTTGCTCGTGGCATTATTGAAATTCATCTCCTGTGGACTGTAATTCCTAGGGAGGGAAGAGAAAAATAGTATCAGGTGTTCTATTTTTTTCCCCTTGTTAGAAGACTATTTAATCTTTGTTGTAGGGTGAGAAGGTGAAGCACCAGACCTCAAAGTAGGCTGCAATAGGATCCTGGCAAACTTCCCACGTTATAAACTCCGTCCATAGGCAACACTCGTTTTGTGCCAAGTTTGCTTAGCTAAAAATGACTGGGCCCGAGTTTCAAAAGTGGGTATTTGGCAACAACTAGCACTGTATTATTTTTGTCCTAGCAAGGAAAGAATCAGATCGTGAATGACAAGGGAAAAAGTGTTGGGGCAGCTCCTTCTGGATAAATGGAGGCGACTTCATTTTGGTGGTACTGCCCTCCCTCATAAAGTGGCTTTCTGTCCCCAGATGAGATGTGTAAGGTGACAGCCTGGTATTGCTGTCACAGGGCAGTAAGAGTAGCAAGCTCGTATTCTTTATGCCACGCTCATCACCCTGCTCTCTAGGATCAGTTGAAGTCTGTGGAATTGTGCCAATTTTCCTTGGCTTATCTGTCTTCCTATCTTGTTTCTCAATTAGAGGAAGTAAATGATCCTTTTGTTTTCGTCTCCCCTTTCTTTGGGAAATGTTAAAGAAGGGTTCGGATTGCAGTGGAGCTGCATCGTGGCCGGGGAACCAGATGGTGGATGGGGGACCTGGAGGCAATTCAGGGGCTCGGAGCTGATGCCTGGCTGGATGTGCGCTGGGGTTCATAAAATCGGGATTTCTTGCCTGCCCACTTCACTGCAGGGCTCCAGCTTTGCAGGCCTCCCTGAGCCAGAGCTCTGGAAGCACAGGAATCAGGTTCAACTCCCTTGCTCTCCCCACAACAGCACCTGTCTATGACGTTCAGCAGGCTCCAAGAATTGTGATCTAATTAATTATATGTTATCTCTGGTCTGCCTTCGCAAGGGTTTTTATTTACTCATTAAAATAAATGAACAAGAGGAATAAATAAGTAGTAGGTGCTGGCCCTTACCCCACATCACCCTCGGGTTATGCCATCTTCTGAAGCATTCAGTACAAGCCTCTGTCGGAGAACCTTTTGCCAGGCTTCCCTGGAGTGATGGGTGACCTGGGGGAATTGAGAAGCAGGATAAATTAGCTCCAAGTTTCCGTGGCAAGATTGCTCCCAGTACCAGAACCAGGCAGTCTGAAAGGAACCGATGTGCCCCGTCACTGCTCGCATTGCTGAACAAGGCACTTCCAGTTGTGGTTTCTCCTTATTCCCGGTAATAAGTGATGTTCCCAGGATGCCAGCTTATTTTGGTGGATGCCGGGAGCTTTCCCACTGCCTCGAGTGGGAGTTTACCCTCAATGTATGGAAAGGGATACGAAGGCCAAGACTTTCCATGCCCGGAGATGTGGGTTACTTTAATTTTAAGGCACCAAAAATCCAGCTCTTTAAAGAGGCACCACCTGGGGGAGGGAAGGCAGTCGTTCGAGTTTTGTTAAAACCTCATCCTGCTGTAGGGTCTCAAGTCTGGCATTCAAAATCATTAGCACTCTTTAAATTTGGCCTAAAAATCCCTATGAAAAGTTACAGCACGTGCTGAGTAACTACTTTTCACAATGTAATAACTTGGCCCTTTCAAAGAGTAGGTTTTAGAAGCACATATTACCGACTAAAGGCTTGCCAAATTTCTCTTTTCCTTTCCAAGCTCCACGTAATGATTCATGGAGACCCATCGATTTTGTTTCTAATAAGGTGCTGTTCTTGGGTACGTGAAACTGAGGGGAAACAGAGCGACGTTTTGAAGAAATATATTTTGTCTGGGAGCTGAGGCATCCAAAGCAACACAAGAAAAGCATTTTGAGATTAAAAAACCCCATGTGGTGTTACGTTAAAAATGGAATTTTAATGTGAATTTAGCATTTGTAGAAGTTTAGGGCTGATTGCACTGAGGTCTAACGTGCTCTAAATGAAAGTAAATGAACCAAGTATTTGCTAACGTGTGTGTGTGACACTAACAGCGGGCTGGGCCCACTGATGGGACTCAGGGAGTTCTCAGCCAGTGAGTTCATTCATGGTTTGTTCATTAGTGAAAAGTTATTCATTAATAAAATCACTGCGGCTTCTGATAGACCCAAGGACCTGCCCACCCTGAATGAGGATGGCAGCACTTGGTGCCAGGTCCTGGCAGCACTGCTGCTTGGTGTTGGGTCCTGGCAGCACGGCTCCTTGGTGCCGGGTCCTGGCAGCACTGCTCCTTGGTGCCGGGTCCTGGCAGCACTGCTCCTTGGTGCCGGGTCCTGGCAGCACTGCTCCTTGGTGTTGGGTCCTGGCAGCACTGCTGCTTGGTGCCCGGTCCTGGCAGCACTTACCTGCTGGGATGTTTCTTGGAGGCATCAAGTGTTGGAGCGTTGCACGTGTATGGATGAGATTTGTCCGCTCACCCGGGCTGGGTTTGGTGCTCAAAAAGAGAGTCCAGAAACACAGCAGGGCCAAAACTCAGGGAAAGGCAAAGTTCAACAATCCCTTCTAGCTTCTGTGTGACCCAGCCATGGCTGTGGCAAAGAAAAACCTCTCCTCTCTCCCAGTGCCTTTTCATATCCTCTGAAACTGATTACTTGATCCAACAGCTCAGCTCATCGTCTCTTCCTCATTCCTTGCAAGGTTCTGTTCACAAAACCTGACCCGAAGTTGTGCAGCTCCCTCCTCCCCGCAGTCTGCAAAAGGCCGAGTCTACCTCCCTAACCATCTTTTTTTGTGAAGTCTGTGACCAGCCAGGCAGTTTACTTCAGGGTATGATCAGATTCCAAGCCACAGTGTGAAAATGTCAAAGGTCCCTGGAAAATATGTAATTACATTTCGGATTTGGAGGAAACAATTAATGAAATGGAATTTCTTGGCCCTTCGCTCGGTCGGATGATATGTAGTGGCTTGCCTGTGAGCAGATGTCTGAGTACACTTATGGCACAGAACAGTTTTTATCATTTTAAAACTTAATTATATAGGCTGTAATTAAGCTATATACAAAATGTCTGGTTCTTTGAAGTATATTAATTTTGGGGAAGTTCTCAAGCACGCAGTAGCTGCAGAACAATCATGAAAGAAGACAAGGCTTGAATAATGATGACAGTTGCAAGCCACAAATAATAGGAACAACCTTTCCAAAACAAAGGGTTTCACATTTTCCAAAAGTATGAGCATTATTATTTGTGTGTATTTGCAATTTGTACATGCCTCGGAGGGACTAACCTCAACTATAGTGCTCGAAATAATTGTGGGATGACATAAATGGGCACTTCTCTATTGAGGCAATCGCTTTTCTCGCTGCACGCCGGTTTTTGTTTACTTTTGAAACAAAAAAAAATCATCTCTGTCCAAGTCTGCAATAATCAGGACGTGATACGGGGCATCAATTAATTTGGGGTTTTTTTAAAGGTAGATTGGTTTTCAGAAGATGTTTCATGCATGTATGGATGGTTGAGGGGCTCAGGAGGGGCTGCCTGTTGCTGTTTGTCTGCACAGTGCCTAGCTGGAGTGATGTTCCTGTAAGTGAAACAAATATCTCTAGTGAATTTAGCCTCGGAAACAAAAACACCTTCTCCGTTGTTTCAGCCTGCGCTGTGTGGTCTGTATTTTAATAACGAGTTCCCCCCCAAACCCCTTCATGCTTAGGTCTATCTGCAGTTGGAGATGAAGGTTTTTATTTCTTCATTTAAAGGGCTGCTGTGAGCTTTAAAATAAACACGACTGTCCCTGGGAATTTTAACTATTTCACGTTCTCTTGGCTCGTGGCTGTGGCACATCTGGTGGGTCACCATGCCTGGCCCAGAGTCAGGATTGCAGTGTCTCAGTTTTCTCTGTCACCTGCTGCCCTCGGGTGCCAGCACCCACCCAAGCACATCTTCCTTTTTCAGCCTGGCTGACACCAGAGCTTTGCAGTGCCACAAATCTGCTCACAGAAGAAATGAGATGTGTTTTTCTCGTGCTGCTTCAGGCAAAATCCTCAAGCTTAACTAGTGTGGCAAACAAAGATGGTTTGCAGACTCTTGTAAGACTCCCCCTGTGTGAAGAGGCTTTCCAAGTGTGCCCAGGATCCTTCCAGGGATTCAGTTTCCTGCCATCGACCCTTGTTGTGGAGCCTTCTCTTTACCTGCTTTTCTCCAGAAAGGTTGATTCGAAATAACTTGGTTTTATTTGACTTCCTCAGAAACTGCAGGAAAAGGTTGGTTTAGCTGTGGCTTTAGAAATAGTTCCCACTGTAAAAGATTTTTAGTCCGATGGGAGTGTCCTTAAAGCTGAAGGAAGGTATGGAGTGGGGAATCATTCCCCTTCCCTTCTGCGTGTGGAAACCATCGCTCTCCTGCTCGCTCACAGCAATGGGGAAGTTAACGGACTGGCTTTCTCAGCCACATTTCCTAAAGGCAAGTTATAGCCTGGGAAATTGGCTGTCAAGCCAATAAAATCATGTGGTTGCATTTCACCTTTTCGTGTTTACCATGCTTAGAAACAGAGATAAACCCGGAGAAATGGAAAGCTCTGCATTTTCGAAACAGCCATTTATGTCTCGTTGTTTTTCTTTCTTCCTTCCTAAGGGTATTTTCTGGGGCCTGCCATGGTGTAGGAAAGGCAAAATCCTACCTAAGACTTTGACTTTAAACTAGGAGGGGGAGATGTTGGGAATGCTTGTGGTATCTCAGGTCATTGCCTTAATCCTGCACACCTCCAAAGTGGAGGAATATTCTCGAAGCAGCAACTTAAACGATCTGTTCATCCGGAGGTGCCCTTTGGACATAATTCCATGGATTTCAAACCCATGCATGTTACCTTTAGTGCAAGGAAGTCTGCAGGACCACGCTGGAGGTTTCTTGTACGTGGAGTCACATCAGGGCAGCTGCCTGCATGTGATCTGAGTAGGAATGCACTTTGTTTCCAATTACAGACAATGAGCAATTAATGCCCTCAAATGGAATGAAAAGGAGGAGCTCTTTGCAAAACCCCTGTTTTTTTCTCTCCCTATAACCCATAAATCACTTTTTAAAAAATTGAGGAACAATTCAAAAATTGCCCAGAAGCTGAAGGATATTAATAATCGTGGGTCTGTGTGCATTGCAACAACCCTCTTTGTTTTCATGGCAGCGAGCAGGAATTCTCCAAGCCGGGTCTATGTCCACCAGCGGCGTCCTGCCGTGTGTCACTGGGGCTGCAGCAACTAATCCAGTCTTTTAGAGGAGTGTATAAAAATCTAAACCTTTTTAGTTCCCTTCCTAATTGGATTTATGTAATTTTAGTTTCAGTGGGGGAGGTTTTGAAAGGGACAAATAGAAGCCAAGCACCCTTTTTTTTTTAATATTTTTAATTGCCTCCAGTATGTTGTTACTTCCAGAGGTAAAACCCAAGCTTAAAGTCTCGCTGTGCCAGGAATGTTGAAAAGCACAGTTAAAGCAGTGGTGCTGCAGGAGCCTGGACTGTCTGTGGACATAAGGCAGACAAGGCTCTCAGGTACAGGTAATCTTCTTTGTTAGGTACAGCTGGAACAGTTTTGGGCACACAGACCCACACAGAAAAGGTTTGTGTGCCTGAAAATGGGATTATTTTTTCCAGCCGTTATAGCTCATCTAATTAAGGTTTGTGGGCAGAGTTACCTTCTTGCTCTGGCAAACAGAAAGAAAGAGCAAATGATACATTTTAAAACATTAGGAAATACTTAGCTGGACAATCCATATTTCTGGCCTGCAGGATTTCTTTAGATGTTGAAGCACGAGGTTTATAACAGCATTTGACTATGGGGTCCTGGCCAGAAATCACCTCCGTGGTCTTGCTTCCAGATGGGAATTTATCAGCCTGTGGCAGGGAATCCCGGGCCCTTGGCTATTTGTTCTCATCAATAAATATCCTCATCTCCATCTGAATGTGTCTGGTCTCACCTCACGCTGCTGCCTCTCACCCACCCCACTGACAAGGATTTGTGCCCTTACCACAGAATGTGTGTGCTGCTTTTTGGGGGATGAAAGGAGGTTTCTGCTATCTTAATTTTCTCTGCTTTCTTCATTTTCCTGTGTGTTTCTTGTCGTTTTTATTGAACGGCAGGAACTGAACGTGGCTTCTTGAACACCTGATCTCAGCTTAGAGCTGATTTTGATCAAGAACAATACTGGTGCTTAGGAAGGAGGAACTATTTCTAATGGCTCTCCAGCAGATGAATTCAGGATTTTTGCAAAGGCTTGAAGGACAGGTTGGTGACTCCACCAAGTAGGAGACTTGGAAGTGATTTTTCTGTGAGATGGCAGCTTGTGTGCAGGACAAAGGGATTCTTGGCATGTGGAAACCTAGTATTGGATCCATCCTTAGTGATCTCAGAGCTGGAAAAGAACAAGCAGAGAATACAAGTTCACAGGGACTGTCCAAGTTGGGTAAGTTTTTTTCGAAGTGTGCTGTGGTTGGAAAATGCTGATGTGTCAAATCTGAAATATCTTACAAGAAAAAGGTCAGTTTCAGTCAATTTTTCATCTGAACAGAAAGCAAGGTAGCAAAGCCCATAATTGTCAAACAAAATTTTTTTGCATTTTTTAGATGAATGTTATGGCTTTCCTGTCTAAAACAATATGGTGTATGAAACATTTAATTCTCACTGTAATAAAAATATTGGAAAACGGTTATGTGTCCAAATCCGAAGGAAACGTTACAGAAATGAAACATTTCAGTTATTCTAAATTATTTCTTAAACTTCCCCAGCACACAAAATTGCCAAGGTGAGGGTGGAGCTGTCACTCAGAGCTGCCCATTGCCCTCCAATGTGGCCAATGGGATTGAGGCAGGATGGGCCTTCAGAGGCAATTCCTCTCTGTTGTACCTGGTGGGATAGGTGAGCCTTGTTCCCAGCAGGAACTGCCTGAATGTGCACAAAACTCAGCTCTGGGGTGGGGGGAGTCTTTGCAATCTCTTTTTCTCCATGTCTGGATGGCCAGGAAAGGGGTGTTTGTGTTCCACTGCTAACCTGGGAAATGAACAGCTCTTGGTCTGAGCCGAAACAAGGAAAGGTTAAGTAAAAGCATTGGAGGGGGAGAGTGTGTTTTGGGTTTGGTTTGCTCGCTTTTTTCATGCCAGATTTAGTTAAGACAGACACTTAGTGGTTGTCTTAGGGGAAAATGGTCTGTTAGAATCTCTCAGGAACATTGTTTCACTGTAATCACTTACACGAGTTTAATAGCTAGAAGTTGTTTCAATATTACATTTTTTATTTAAGTAGTAAAGCCATATGTGAGTGGGATAGCATCACGAGGAGATAATTCAGTGCAGGGAACTGTTACTTTGTTTTGGAATTAGATTAAGCCATAAATAAACACTACTTTGTCTTTAAGTTAGAAAATCGTTCCCATCCAAACAGCCTCCACAGACATTTTCCACCTGTTAGAGGACGTGTAGTATTGGGAGTCTTTCATAACAGTGGAAACTGGCTCAAACTTTCAACGGGTTTGTAAAAAATAAACCAGCCTTGATTTATGAGTTGAACTATGACAGGGAACATGTAAGCAAATAAAAACAATGAACTGAGAAAAAAGCAAATATACTGTTGATTTGGCACCGCATGAATCATGCAGGCAAATCTGAGAGGAATAGGAGGAATGAGCTTCAGAGTGATGGATTGGGAAAGGGGATCTGATCCCTGGGTAATGAAATGTGAGGGGGTCTTGCCTTATGCTGTTGACCCAGAGGTAGCCTGGAGGAGAGTGATTCCTTCTGACTATACAGTGTTAGTTAAAACAATCCCCTGGGCTCAAATATCAGCTATTAAAATAAATTCAGGAGACAGAGGAAGCGATGTTTATAAGTTGGAAGTTTGAGCTGCTTTTTAAACAATTGTGGATCTACAGATTCTGAACTGGAAACGTGATACGGCGGGAAGAGGGCAAGAGGAAATGACAAGAGGGTAAACTGGGGGTGAGGTGGTAAAGAGCATGGAATTGGGAGGGAAAGCAGGCTTTTCGGGGGTGGAGGGAAGAGGAATTCTCACAGGGCCAAGCAGAGAAACCCCCTACACATGTTCTTGCTTCACCTCCTCCGTTCGAGGTGCCGTGGCTGTATGTGAAGATGCCAGAGAAACTCAGGCATCCCAAAGACAACAGGGGTTTATGGCACGTCTGGGTGTGTTTGGATTTTCAACCGTAATTACGAGAGTTGGTCACTATTTTTCAACAGAACGTTTTTCCTCCGGGAATGATTTGCATTGAAACTGAAGTCTTCCATGGAAAAATTGATGTGGCTTAGTTCTGGGCAGAAAAAAAAAGCTGGACTATTTATTTAATCAGTAATAAGACCAAGGATGTTAATCATCTTAATAGAACCCTTTCAATTTAGTTGCAGCAGCAGCAATACCACCACCGAAAGAAATCTTTAACAACAAAAGAAATTTTTTAGTTGACCACTGACCAATTTTGGGTTTGGAACAAGAGCATTTTTTATAATAGTGACATTTCCCTTAAGTAATCGCTTGAGTTTCTGCATTTCTCCAGAGCATTATTGGAAAACTGAGACTATAATTTGGGCAGCAGCATGACCCAAACATTATGGCAAAGCACTCGAAATGGCTTTGCCTCTGCTCTCTTGCATTACTCTGTGTGACACTAAAACAAGATGCTTTTCCTGCTGTACCTATTTGTCTAGCCTGGAATTTGGTTAAAACAGAGGATTTCTTTCCTGCCGAATGAATGTTATACAGAACTGGTCTCGTTTTGGTTTCTAACTACCATAGTTATTTATAAGTTTGTTACATAAGTTATAAAAATGTAACCAGGAAATGCTATTGGTGAGTCTCTAGCAGGTGGATTTGGTTGTTATTCACAATGGTACAGTGAGCCTCCATGCCACAGCTTTCTTTTTCTTCTCCTCGTGCTGCTGGAGGTGTCCCGTGGCTTTTCCAAGTGACCTTTCACCATTTAAGTTCTCGCTCGTGTCTGATAATGACACACGAGCAAATCCCCATCTGTTCCCGTGCACATCCCCATCGGATCTTTTCTTGTACTTAATATTTCCACAGAGCTGCTCCAGTAGGAGAGTCTCATGCTGAGACTGTTCCTGTGCAATTTATGAGCAGGATTGGTGCCTGGAATTTCCCGAAGTGCCGGGTGAAAGACAGGCTCAGAGACCCCTTGTATACAATTCCGAAAAAAAAAATGTGAAAGGCAATGAAATCTGAGCTCGGGCTTTCAGGGACAACTTGACAAGTCAATTGCCCTGTTAGGAGTTGACAACAGTGACCCTGATAGTAGAAATGATCCGTTTCCTCTGGTTTAATTTATCACCAGCAGGATTCTGAGTAGCTGCTCAGTAGCACAATTTTCAGATACTGATATAGCATCAATCCCAAATGGGATATTTTGTGAAGGGAGAGTTTACTTCATTCAGAAAAAAAAAATACCAAAACCAATCCCCAGGAAAAAAAAAAGTGCCCCAGGAATGTTCAACATGTTTATTGTTAAGGGCTGAACCTGATATATGTGAAGCCTCACATTTTAAAATTCCTTACCCGATATTAGATGCTGCTCCGTGGTGTTGCTCTCTTTCCTTAGGCATTTCAGTGCTCTCAAATAATTTCATTCTGGAGATGTAGGGAGCAGCGTTCTCGGTCATTCAGAATGAAAGGTGAACTAAAGGAGTCCTTACAGCATTATGTCTGGGAAAGGACAGTAACAGAAGAGTTTGAATTTACTTGAGTAGCAGGCACAGTCTACTTTTTTCATTTCAAAAGCACTGAGAGGAAAGGTGTTTGGTTTTGGGGGCCCATTCATGAAGCCCAGACGTTTTGTGGCAGTATTTTCACCGGTGTCACCAGAAGTACTTTTGCAGTGATGCTGTGTTCTCAAGATCCCGGGGACAACCATTGGAAGAGGAAAAAAAAAGGGGGGAAGCAAATTTAGAAAAATGTACTTGAAATATTTTCCTTTTATACCTTTTTCTTTTTTTTTTTTTTAAATCTGAAATTTGATGAATTACGGACACCGGTGAAAAACTTTAAATCCAAACTTTGGCCTTGCCTGCTGCATCTCCCTCATCTATGCTGAGCTCAAGCTCGGTTTGGGTACCACTTTCTTCCTGTCACTAATCCAGAAAATATTTCACGGGTGAGAAACGGAGCCCCAAGGACGGCAGGAGGGCAGAGGTGATTTAGAGCTTTGTGGTCTTAAACTGGGAGCCTGTGCTCCCTATCCAGTCGGGGAGTGCAGCTCTCCTGGAAGTGCTCTGGATCCCCCCAGCCTATCTCACTCCTCTGGCTCTAATGGAAGCCTGAGCTCTTTAATAGAGCCATTGAAATTCGATGTTTTGAGTTAGGTGGGTGAATTCCCCCCCGGAGCAGCGCGTCCAGATTTATACAGGAAGTCTGTGGCAGAGGCAAGAATTGAACCCAGCTTTTCTGTGACTATCTTTTTATTCCCAAGCTTCCAGTTAAACTGTAATCCATCTTGAACCACTTACTGGAAATAGTTCCCTAAAAATAAATTGAAAGTCTAAGTGATCAGGAAGTTTACCTAAACTTCAGAGGCAGGTTAATATGAGAGTGCTTTGGACTGACTCCTTGGAATGGCTCTTCGTGGAGAGGGCAGAGCATTACGGGTGCTCTCCACTCCTCCGTGGAATTGCCTCGTTAGTCTGCTCCTGTAGATCATTTGTTCCTACCAGATGCATCCTTCCAAATCTCATGAAAGGACAGGCATCAGTGAGATCTGGGCAATTGATTAAAAAAGGAAAATAGAGCGTCTCGGATGGGAAAGGGACACTTTGCATAAAGTACTGAAAAGCACCTTATGCCAACATACTGCAAACTTGGATTTAGTTATGCAGGAGCTGTAGGAAGGGACATTCCCAGCTCCCTGTAGCCAGCAGGAGGGTGATGTTTCTCACCAAGCCCTCACGACCAGGGGGGAGGCTTGCAGCCTCTCCTGATCTTCCTCTGGCAGGGCTGAGTGGGGGCCAATTTCCAAGGCAGCGTTTCATGCCAGTGGCGTTATCCCTAAGTGGCTTTGGAGCGGGTTTGCTGGGAGAAATCAGCCCATGTCAGAAGTCTGACAAACTTGGGAAGTAATTTGGTTTCTTATATTTGAGCTGAATTACCCCTGAGCACATTATGTGTGCTGCTAACAAAGATGAGACTGTTCAATAAGGTGACAGGACAAAAGTTAACTGACATAATTAAACTGCTACAATTTTGACAGGTCAGAGTTTTTTTTTAAAAAAAACCCTCAGCTTGCAATAGCCTTGGAGGAGATGCAGGGAGGAGGGTAGGAGCAGCAGAACAGCCTGCTCTGATGTGGAGGAGACTGGGGTTGCAAACATGCAGTTTGGGTGGCAATATTATTATAATGCTTTTTTTTAATCTATTGCATGTACATATCGATAAATGCTTTTGTGCAGATGTGTGGGTGCAATATATTAAGGTTATTGAATGTGGAAATAGATGAATGAGTTTAAATTCCAGTAGGGTCACTAAATTAATTTCATTTAGTGGTTTCTGTCTGAAATAGCACATTTCAGCTGTAGAATGGGGCAAAGGGGCACTTGTGCTTCATCCAGAGGCAGAGCTGTCCTTTTGGAAATGAGGATCCCTAAACCAACTCCATCCGGTCTGAGTGAAGTCAGACATCGCCCTAGAACTGGTCAGAAAACAACCAAATGGGTTTTTTCACCCTAATGTAGGTAAAATCTCCATGGGAATGTTTATATCAGGCAAGTGCCTGTCAGCTTTACGAGGACAGCTCAATCCCACTGGGGCCGTTGGATACCCCTGAGCCTGTAGGCTGAGGTGAGTTCTCACCAGAGCACGGTGCAGAGCCTGTTTCTTGAGCATGGAGAGCAAAGTGGTTTTGTTTTCAGGGATGCTCCATCTTGGCATCCCAGGGAAATCTCGGGGCAGGAAGGTGGGTGGTTTTGCAGTTTAAACGCTGCACAACAAACCCCATCCCGACAAAATGCAAACCCCACTGAAGGCAGCGTGTGACCTGCCTAAGCAGGAAACCTCTAAACCTGGCCCAAAAAAAAATGCCATTCCCTCTGTTTCGTCTCCAGAGACAACATTCTTTTTCTCATCCTAGGCTTCCTATGGAGACCTAGATACTTGTGTGCCTGGATGCACAGGTATATGCACAAAGAAGCTTTTTTACGAGAAAAAGCACCCCCAGCACTTATTAACCCCCGTGCTGAGGGCAGCTCTCCTGTAGGGTTTAAACCTGCCTGTGATAAATGTGCTGTTATTCTGGCTGCAGGTTTTTATTTCTGGGGATATCAATTGGATTCTTATTATGAAAGCAGAAAATTGGAGTTACATCTGGTGGCTGACGCATGTGACAGTATCACTGCGAGGAATTCCAGTTTCCTGAAGCTTTTCAATTAACTCGGAGCATTTTTCCTCAGGTGCTGCGCGCTCGGGTTTTCAGCGTGCGCCTGCTTCCAAGTTGTAAATCAAGGAGTGGGTTATTGTACTTTCCTAGGAGCTCTTGTGCCAGTAAAATGAAACAGCAAATAATAAACCCCAAGGAGATTTATATAGCCCGAGTTGATGAAACAATTACTTTCTCATTCCTAGGCTTGCTCAGAAAGGTGGGTTAAAAATAACTGAAAATTTACAAGAGCCTAAAACCGAATCTGAAAAGTACAACCTCAGCAACTTATTGGGCTCAGCCTAGTGAGCGCCAGATTTACTGTTTGCAATTTCTTCAACTTGTTCGGTCATTTTTATTATTTTTATTTTTTTTTCAACTGCCCCCTCCCCAGGCTGATGACAAGCCTTGGCAAAAACATCTGTGCAAATAAAGCAGGGGAAAGAGTGGAGGGACCTGGCCAAGAGCTCCCTGTGTCTGCTATGGCAAAAATGTTTGATAAAAGCATTTTTTCCCCTGAAGCCTCTGGCGTTGCATCTCACGTGGCAGATGAAGATCCTGGTTGGGTCATGGGTGCCAAGAGCCTCAGCCGGGCTCCCCAGGCTGCTCAGAACAGGGCTGAGAAACCTCCACTGTGCCTTTGGGGGTGAGCGAGGAGCCGAAGCCTGAGCAGGGTGGTAACATCTCCCCTGAGGCTCCAATCTCTGCACCCAGCACTGTTAATGGCCTGATCACGGTGATTTTTTTCCCACTCAGTGCCTGGGCAGTGGTGGGACCAGAGACCAGACCTGGTTCTGCAGAGCCATCACCAGCTGAGCCTGGCCCGTGGAATGTTTCTGCCCACAAGGACCCTGTGTG
This sequence comes from Mohoua ochrocephala, assembly GCA_013398855.1. Classification (NCBI taxonomy): domain Eukaryota; kingdom Metazoa; phylum Chordata; class Aves; order Passeriformes; family Acanthizidae; genus Mohoua; species Mohoua ochrocephala. Next base: position 136,246 of record VZTA01010330.1, read on the forward strand.
AAGGGGGCCTGTGAGGGTTCAGGACAGGAGCCTGCAGCAGCGAGCCCAGCAGATGCCAGGGCAGCAGCAAACCATAATCAGTGTGTCTGGGAGCAGGGCAGGGCACAGCGAGACCAGCAGGGAGCTGGGACTGAGCTGCAGTGCTCCAGAGAGCAGGCACTGGTTTTATCCCAGCCCGATCCGTTGGCTCGATAAGTGCTCTGCTGACAGCGTCGGGATTAAGGTGACAGCACTTTCCAGTCAAGACACGTGGGGAGGTCCCACGTTCAGCTGGAGCACTTTGGGTAAGAAGGGAACAGGTCAGTGGCCATTTCCCTCTATCCTTGGTGATGACAAATCCTTGAAATAGTGCACTGCCCCTGCTTTTTGCTCTGCTGGTACTGGTGAATACACCGGGAGCATCTCCTCTTGCATGGCCAAGATGCCGTCGTGTCCTGCTTGTCCTCTTCCTCTGAGCTTCCACGAGTCTGTCCCCTTTGTGAGTCACTCCTGGCTCACTGTCACAGCGAGGACACGCCAGGTCCCCACACACCTGGGAACAAACACAGGATTGGTATCTCTGTGTGACCCCCAGCCTTGACCATGGGGGTTCAGACCCTTTGGAAAGCATCTCACTCTCTGCTTCCCACTGAAGACCTCCCAAGGAAATGGTGATGTGCTCCGAAGCCCTGCTTCAGGGAACAGCTTTGCAGGTTTACAGCCTTTAAATAACATTTTTGTCCTGCTCTTCCTTTTCTCCTGGGATATGGGCAGGTGAATAACGTGTTCCAGATTGGAGCAGCGAGTCCTGCCCCTTCAGCTCTGCATCACAGTGTCCCACCTGCTACCTCTATCCCAGCAGGACCACGGTGGCCAGCTGGGGTGCTGGCACCTCCTTATCAAAGGCTACTGGTGAAAAAAGCTTTAGCCTACATTTTCCTCCACAACTTTTGTGGAGTTCATTCCAAAGGCAAGGTGGAATGAAAAGATTTGTTTGGTTTCCAGAGATGTTTTTGTCATAAATCGGGAAGAACACAAGAACATATGAATGGGCTGTTAGATGGGGGAAGGAGATTTTGTTTTCCTTTCAGTGGAAAGTTCTTTCCCTCTACAAATATGTTTGGGTTTTTTAAAATGCTCTTTTTTTTTTTTTAATGAAGGAAAGCATCAACACATTGCTTTCAGCTGGCCCTGTGACATCCTNNNAATTTGGCTCTCCCCAGCCACCATCAAGCCGCATCTATCAGTGCCACAAATCCTCTAATTAAAAATGGTGGCTAAAATGATGATACGCATTTTAACGGGCCTGTTTCCCCTCTGACGGTTGGCATGTGATTCTTATTTTCTATATTATATAAATCTAAGGAGGGGATTTTTCGAAACCGCTTGGTTCTGCCCTAATTCTTCTCCTGTTGAAGTCAGTGGGACTCTCTTACCCCTGGCCTGTAATCGGAGCAGTTAAGCCAGCACTGAGAGCTTATGAAAACCACATCCTAACTATGCTCCCAGACCTCACCCAGTTTTCTGCTTTCATGGCATGAAATTTGTTTTCCTCCTATTAGATGTGCTGGAATGCTGATGTCCAAGGGAAGCTCCCAGGGACTGAGCTGAATATTAATTCTGGCCGGGCTTGGCTTTGTGGGTTACGGCTGAAACGTTTCCATGAGCGCAGTGGGGCCACTCCTGGCACAAACAACATCAGCGGGGTCAGGACAAGTCAGAGCTGGGCATACCCTGCTCATCCCAGGGCCTCAGGGTTTAGGGAAGGCACAGGAAGCACCTTGGCCTCCAGGCAGACACCTGCCTGGACCAGATGACTCCACCAGGCATCCCAGTACCTGTGTCCTCAGTGCTGGAGACGAGTCTGCTGGGAGGGGGTTTGGGACAATGTGCCTCAAGTAGTGCTTGCTGCCACTCTCGTGGAAATCAGTGTCCCAAATCTGCTTTCTTGAGTGAAGGATCTTGGCCATAGGTCCCTGGAGCTCTGTCGGCTCAGGGCAGATCCAGCCTTCTGGGAACAATGCTGGGAAACAGCTTGTGTGGGGATTTTTCGAGTAATTGCACTTTCCACACAGAACCATTGGGGTAGAAGATACCTGCTCATTCTTCAGAGAGAGGTGCCAGATTGCTGCTCCCTGGGAGCTTGGTTGGTTTTTTCATTTTGATACTTTTTGGGTATTTTCCTTTTTTTATCTTTTTTGTTCTTGTCATTTGCAGTTGCTGTAAAAGTTCTGCTTTGCTTCTCAGATTCTTGGTAGAAAGTTGACCTCTCTTCTTTGATGAAAAAGAAGCCAAAAACCAAACCAACCGAAAACCAACAAAAGAGTTCCCTAATTTTAGGGAATTTTTGTCCTCTTAATGTCACTGTACCACCTTGTCTGTCAGGCATGCTGGCAAAATCCTGTCTTTTGTGCTTGAGTTAATTTGGAAGTGACTACGGAGAGGGAAAGGTGGCCGTGCCAGGTGATTTGCTCGTGCTCAGCAGCAGATAGGACGTGATGGATCCCATCCCAGTGACCTCTGCCATCTCAGGACTTTGTTGGGAACCTGGTGGAGGGTAAAATGACTCCACCAGTGAAAGTTCATCGTAGGGAAAAGCTCCCGCCCCGGTCTCCATATCCCAGAGATGAAACCAACTGGAAAGAGCTCCAATCCCTTTCCCCGTAGCCAAGAAAGTCATTTTGTGTTCCCTGCACAAGCTGGACTGAACTCGGCCCACAGATGATTGCTGCTGTCGATCCAAATCTCCCAAAAGGCTGGTGTATTTTCCTGCTAATAAATGTCCCACAAATGTTTTGAATTTCTGCACTCGTTAGGGCTTAGGGAGGCTATTTGTCAGGACCAAAGACGTCTTCCACAATAAACCAGCAGCTGTCTGCAAAGGGTGAGGAGACATTTGTTGCCGTGAGCTGAGTCTGCTGTCAGCAACCAGGCCCCTGACCAGCTCTAGTAAATGTTTTATTGATTTAATATTAAATTAACTGCCTGGGCATAAGGAGTGCATTATTTTTAATGGCATTCTGATATTAGAGACTGCAGTTTGCTAGAATGCACCTGTAAAATTAGTATCCCCCAGTATTCTGCAGGAGCCATAAAACGTAACGCTCGTGGTGCTCCGGAGCTCGACGTGGGTAGGGTTACACGGGACCCACTTCCACCCTGCTGGCTGCACCAGTTCCTGCTGCCACGGGAGGAGGAGGTCAGTCAGCTCAGGAGGCTCACTCCAAATTCATCTCCTCTTTGCTCTGAAATATGGGGTAAGTGGAGCCTGTGAAGCCTGAGTCCTAATCCCAGAGCATCGTGTCTGACAGGGCACCCTCTGTAGGGGGGCAGTGCCGGAGCAAGTGGTTTTCCTCAATTTTTGGGTTTTTTCAGTAAATGGAATAAAGGAGAAAAAAAAAATTACAATTAAAAAGCATCACTCGTTCCACTCCAAATGTTTGGAATTTACCGTTTTAGTGGAAGAAAAAGCATTTGGAAACAAACAGATCTTGACATTTAAATGAACAAGCACATTCCTTAGTTTAAGAATGAAAACACCTGAATATTTGCTAATTTCAGAATGTTTGGGTTTTTTTAGTTTTGGGGTTTTTGGTTTTTTTTAAGAACTGGACTATGAATTTAATACAGGGAAAACTTCAGCCCAAACAAAAAATAGTTCAAATACAAACTAAAGTTCAAATAAAGTCCTTCGTAGCAGCCTTTTTCTTGTCCTTAGAGTGCGTACCTGGTAAATTCTGCCTTTGGGTTTATTAAGGTTGTAAAAATGCCACATTTGAGCTGTTTATATTTTTTAACTCCCTCAGAAAACGTTAATTACAGAGTCATATCTTCTTAAATGGCCTTCAGTGGGGGATTCCGAGAAATCCCGGGATTTCTGGGAAGTTCCTTTCACGTGGATTTCACAGTGATGAATCACAACTCCGAAACAATTATGGATCCAGGATGCACCAACAGGCACGAAACCATGATCTTAGTATGTCCAAGCTATAAAAATAAACACCTTAAATTAGAAGTCGGCAGTGTCAGGAGATGAGGTACGATACCAAATTTTGTGTATTTTGCCACTGAAGTTGCTTTAAAAACTGGAGAGCCGAGGGGTTCCACATGTGGCTGAATGGCCAAGTTAATTCCAAGCAGCAGCCGTGGGTAAAACAGAAATCCAAGTGGGTTGGGATCAACGTGGGCTCCCAGCAGCACCTGATACAATGCATTTTTCAACTGCTTTCAGTAAGATCACTCTCTTTGCACACCTTATTTGATGATCTCTCCTCTGCAATTGCTCTCTTGGTCATGTCAGTGAATGAAATCCATGTTTTCTTACTCCTAAGGCAAACGTTGGCAAGAAAAGTGTATTTTTTGTCATGACTTTCCAGGTGACAGCTAAGTTTCCTTCAAAAAAAAAGTTGAAAATTTCACTGAACTTACTTTTCCCAGAGTTTTTGCCATCAAAATTCAGATATCTGTTCTGGGGAAAAAAAGAGGGAAGATGGGACAGAAAATGGATTAGTAGAGATCAATCATTGTAAATATTGTCAGTTCAACAGACAAGGTTTTTGTAGGACCAAATAATGAATTTCTGAGGTGACAAAGTCCACCCAGTACCTCTCTCCAGCTCTGAAGCTCGTGAGTACACCGAGGGCATGGAGAAAACCGCGGAGAGAGGATCTGGGCAAAGATTTCTGTCGGCTTTAGGAGGTACTAAATCTTGACAAGCTCCTGGTTTTTATAACGTGATGTTGGTGTTGTTCTTCCCTTCTTTGCCCGCTTTCCCCTCTCGGTGTTTGACATTCGTTTGTCACCTTTCCCGTGGCGTTCAGAGGTGAACACAAAAGGTGGGTCACTGGTGGGTGATCGCTTTTTGGTGACAAATACAGATAATTCCTTACCCAGGCAACTGGAGCTGACAGAGTCAAACCATGCTTTTTTCAAAGGATGTGGTGGGTTTACTTATTCCTGTTTCTGTGTTTGATTTACTGCCACATGATTTCATTAAATAAGAACTTAAAATGGGGATTTCTGCCAAGCAACTTTAGGCAAGGCCCATATTCCACAAATCCCTAAATTTGAGGGTGGTGGGTGGGGGAATAATCATATTTTTCTAGCAGATGTCCATTCTGCCTGTGGACTGGAGTTTGGGGTGGTTTGTTATTACTGTTGTTGCTTTAAAAACCTTGTAAAATCATGTTTATTTTCTTCCCATAAGATAATGAACTTGAATTTTTCAGTTCCATGAAGTTGCTGATAACTGTAATGGCTATTCATTCTCTAATTAATAACAGCATCAGAGGGAATAAAGGAGAAATCTTCAAACAGGCAGCATTTCAGGCTTGAACTGGTTTCAAATTCAGACAGGGTTTCTTAGAGCTCTCCCCTGCCCTCCTCCAATCTAAGGCCTTACAGCCCATGTTTGTTGGTATTTTTAAGTAGATAAAAGTATGTAAGAAAGTTCCTCCCTTTAACTACTGGGTAGAAAATCCATATCCTGGTAGCTCAACTGTCCAGATCATGTTAAATTTCAGTGGAAGAAAATAAGCAAATGCAAAGAAGAAAATGCCAAAGAAAATGTAAGGAGGGAAGAAAAAGTGATGTAAGTTGGCCAAGAAATAAGTTACATTTCCTGGCGCGGGCTCTGCGGTGGTGTAAATCATCACCACACGGCTCCGGTGCAGCCATTCCACTTCACCCACGTTTTCAGCTTGACCGGTTGTCAACTTTCACCAAAGTGACAACAGTCAAAGTTGCACCAGTCCCAAAGCGATTTCGCTCACTTCTGAATGCTGATCTTTGCCCTCAAACACTGCTTTTGTCCCAGTCCTCGGCATTAGGATGGCTGTGGATGCAAACTGAGGTCACAAAGTGATGCCGTTGCTGAAAGTTGCGCTGGGTAGAGAGGCACACCCCGGGCAGGTCTTGTCTCCATTTCTGAGCTGGGTATCCCTCCTCTGCTTGGGAAGGATTCCCAGGTGACACCCAGCACGGAGAGGTTCGGGGCATTTTGGTGGTCCTGGTCCACTGCCCACTAAACATCCTCAACAGACTGCTATTGTTGCTTTGAACTATTCCAGATGAGGCTCTGGAGATGTTTGGGAAGCCACTCCTTGGAGCTTGTGCAGCTCCCCCGAGCTCAGGGTCCAGGCCAGCACATGCAGCCCCTCACCAGAGCAGGTTGGCTGGGCAACCTCCTGTGGGTCAGCCTCAGTGATTCCTTTCACTTCATTCTGCTCTTTCTTGGCCATTTTGGGTTTGGCTTCAGGTGCCAAAGACCATCGGCCATCTCCCGCCCAGCACCTCATGCCACTGCTGGCCTTTCAAACATCTGAAATATTCTGGCTGGTGGCACAAGAAGTTGTGTTTACATCTTCTCTGGGAGACATCCAGAGTTGAGAGAAAAAAAAATGGCCAAGACAGCTTCGTGCTTTTGGCTTATTGTTTGAATATTTAAAGACGTTGCATCTGGAAAGTATTCCATTAATTTGTGGCTAGCACCCATATATCAAATTCATGAGCTTCCAAGTAAACAGCTGTCACTGAAGCTGCCACGGAGGGAAATTGGCACTGCTGGCTTGTGGTGAGCAGAGAGGGAACATGCTGGTACAGCCTAATCCAAGGAGGAAACATTAACCCAGATGTGTAGAGGACAGTGAATGAATTGTTCCTTAGAGCTCCTCAACTTCTCAGCTGTAGTAACACGAGACACAATTAAGGCCTCAGACTATTCTACTCCCTCACACACATGCACAGATCTGCACACACCATCACAGCCAGGAAGATGGGGTTACATCCTATAGCTGTAGACCGTAAAGCAGCCTCTGAGTTGTGTCTGAGGGACAGCTGCCATCTGTGCTGGAGGCAATTCTGTGTCCAGGCTGCTCGGATCATGTAGCTGTTGTTCGATATCCACACGGCTTGGAACACCCGTGTCCATGGCTTCCTCAAGGAAGACGCCAGGACCCAGCCAGGTGCCGGTGTAGCAGGGGGTGCAATGGGATGGTTGTCAGAAGGCTTCAGGTGCTGTGGGGCTGTTGGCAGTGCCAGGGGCCTCAGCTGGAGCTGGGATTTCCCATAGGAGCAGCTCAGGGCAATGCAAGGAGTTCTACCAGAAAGTGCCGAGGTGAGGGTTCAGCTTCGGGTTTCAGGTGCTGGTGGGGTTGGCGGAGCTGTTTGCTGTGCAGCCCAGGCCAGCAGGGTGAGGGCCTGGTAGTTCCAGTGGCCTGTTTGATCCGTGTGTTTTCCATGAGGCGCTCAAGTGGATGAACCCATGAACAAAGAGGAATTGTGTACGTGGAAGTGGGACAGAGATGATGCCACGATTCGTGTTTTCTTGGGAGGGGCATCCAGAAGGGTTGGGGAACCCCGTGGGTGCATTGGGACACCTGGGGAGGCTCCAGCTGAAATGGAGGAAATGCAGCAAGAAGGGTTTCCCATCCCCTTTCCAGAAGGGAGGATCTGAGGCCTGGAGAGAGGAGGTGAGTCCTCCAGTGAGGTGGGTGCGTCAATCTCAGGGCAAACATGGGTGACACGGGAAAACCCTTTCCCACTCCTGCCCAAAAGCTGTTCTGGCATCTACTCTGGATGCTCTGGCACCCCACTGTGCTCAGGATTTACCTTCTGTTTACTACCCAACCCAAAGTGGGTTTGAACTGGTGACCTAAAGGTGAAAGGCTCTGCATCTTATTAGAATTACTGTGAGCTGCTGAACGAGTCCCCCATGGCAGTTAAGATTTGATTATGGTCCTAGAAAATGTTCAGCTTTTACAATTAGTGTCAAAGCAGTGGTAAGCCCCTCTTTGATTCCTGGGTGTAGGCTCGTGCTTTTCTTAACCTCACACATATGCTGGCATATTTACAGTAAGTGCTCAGGGGTTTGTTTTTTTAATTATTATTTTTTTATTTTTGAATTAAAAATGAAAGTTCCCCAGGGAAATTATGCAATGGGAAATAGCCACTTCAATAAACTTGACTCACACATTTTATTGATTATGGTAAATTTAATTATTCCATTTAAACCTTGCTTACACACACACAAAAAAAACTTATCCTTTTCTTCCTACATGTTTTTTCCTGTTTTTGTATCCCTCTCTGCAGACCAAAACTGTGCTCTATTGTTATTTTAAACTTTTTAGAGAAGAAATACTCAAGGCTAAGCTTCTTCCTCCTAATTATAAATAAAAAATTAGAGAACATACTATAAATCTTACTCAAAACATCTTCAAATAGAACTACTAATTGTGAAACAGCAGTAATTATGGCTTTTAATGTAGCTCTTTCGCCTCCACCATATATTACGTGCGCTGCTTTCACTGAGGGAGACAATTATTCAAGTGCAAAGGATGTTAAGAAACCCCAAAATAACAACAAAACACAGAGCAAAATCAGTATTTCTCTTACTCAGGACTTCATTAGGTGACACTGTTTGTTCTCCTGATACTCAGATATTGCCCAGAGGTTTTAGGCTTGTTTGGAGACCGCTGCACTGAGGTTTTGAGAGGCTACTGCCAAAAGGCAGTGAAAGAGCTGCTGGTCCCTGGGTCATCCCTGGGTCTGAAAACTTATTTCCCTTTCCCTTCTCTTTCAGGGAGCTGCTAAGACTTCTTCCAACCTGCTGAACTATGTTCGATCCAGGTAATCACTTTTTTTCTTCTTAAAGTTATGAGCAGTCTCCCCTTCCTGTGGAAATGCATTTATTCGTTACCTTGTGACTGTTCCCGTGACTGGGGAGTGTTCCTGTGGGTACAGGTGTGTGGGACTGAGGTCAAAGCAATCCTCCATGGCTAGAAATTAGGGTGTGGGAAGTGGGATTGTCTGTAGAGATGAAGAATCAGAATTCCCAATCTGTGCTCCCTCTTGAATGAGGGGCCTGTTCAGAGCCAGCCCATCACAGCAGTGAGAGAAATCAGGGTTGGTCTTCTTCCCTGACACTGCAAAATTTTCTGGAGTGGGGCTATTTGGGGTTCTGGAAGCTGAGCTGACCAGTTTCGAAAGGGGAAGAAGGGCCCAGTGTTTGTTCAAGGCTTTGCTCCTTCCAGACACATCTTCCATCCGAGTTCTTTCATGAGACTGTCAGACCAGGGCTTGTCTGAACCCCACGGCCCCAAATCCTCATCTGGTAAAATCTGCAAGAACCCCATTTATTTCAAGGGATCTGCACCCCCTCAGTGTGTGGGGGAGCCTGGAAGGAGCCAGTGAGAGCACAGGGATGCTGAAGGTGAAGTGATGGGGCTGGGACGTGGAAGGTTCTGGAGGCTGCAGGTGAGCAATGTCTCCTTTGCTCTCTCCTGGTGGCACACTGGACCGCCACCATTCTGAGCACGGTGACCAACGTAGCACCCTCCTGGGTACCCCTTCTTGGCAAAAGATGGACTGGGGAGACCTTGATGCCATTTGCATCCTTAGGTTTCCTGCATTACAGTGCAAGTGATTCATTCATCATGAATGGCTTCATGTCCCATGGCTTCAAGAAGAAAATATAACTGGGATGCTCTGTATCCTGGTAGGCTTCAGATTGATTTGCTTTATCCATAAAGTATAGCTGGAAATAAGTATTTGCATATTCCTAAATGGCCTGCACTTAAATATAACCACAATCTGATGTAAACTGGTGAGGCTGACATGAGTTAAATGGATTCACTCCAGTTTGCACCAGCTGAGGATTAGGCCCCGAGATACAAGCAAGCCCTGTTGTGATGACCAGGAAAAGAACTTTGATTAAAGATGGGTTTGGAAGCAATCAAACCAAATCATAAACTTGGCTGATTTAATTTGTTTTCCTGGCAAGACATGGATTTCTGAGAATACGACCTTGTTGCAGCATGGATTACACCAAATCCTTCAGCTGATGAGCCTGTTGCCACAGATGTCACTCCCTGTGCCATAACTCCCCAAAACATTTCCATTTCCATCCCCTTAACTGTCACCACGCTTGCTCTGGCCACCGTGGTGAGGGAACTTAGCCACGTCTGATCCCAGACTCAGCTTTTGGCCTGGATGACGCTCAGAATTATTTTGCAGATGGGCCAGCCTAGGACACGTGTTCCCGCTGGGATCGGCGCTCTGCTCCCCCCTCGCTGCCTCCTTAATGAGACTGAGAGAGCCTGGACCAACAGCCAGCTCCTCAAATGGCAACAAAAGACTCCTTGTCACTACCCAGGCTGGCTCAAAGTGGAGTAGAAAAGGGGATTTTTTTGGCAGAGCTGCAGATTGCAGTCACAATATCCAGCTCATCACCTACTGCTGCCAGTGATGCTCTCTGCTAAGTTATAAAAGTCACTCCTTGCTCCCCTTTCCACAGCTGTGGCCATGGGCTCAGTGAGGATTGGCACACCAGGAGATGTCATGGGTGGCTCCCGTGGTGATACAGAGAGAGACATATGAGCAACACTCCAAATGGAATCCCTGACAAGAAGGAACTTTGAAACCTGACTTAAGAGTTCAAGAATAACCCCAGAAGAAAAATGTTTCTTCTACCTTCCCTCCTGAAAAGTGAGCCTGAGTCAGTTGTCTCCATTCCTGCTTTCCATGGTCTTGTGTGAAACAATCTGCATGAAAACTTGAAGGTGAAAAAGCCAAAAGCTTCGTGCTGTAAATTTTGAAATGGCACAACTGCAACACTCTTGGCATTTTTGTTTTTCTTCTGGATGTTTTCCTCTCAAAGCAAAGTGCAGTCAAAAAAAGCAATCTTTTTTTGCTAAGTGATTCCCTTTTGGCATATTTCAAAGAAAGAGATGTGTATTCCTTATATTTAGCCTGTTAACCACATACATACACGGTTATTCTGAAGTTTCACCAACCATTTCTATTTCCTACTGCTTCAGACAAAGCAGGATCCAAGTGCCTTTTGGAATCCTTGCTATCCCAACGCACACCTTCCGACCTCAAGGCTGGAAGGAAGCTGCAGTATTATTTCTTCCCTGCCCTTTGTTGTTATCATTATTATTAGTGACAATAGGAAGTGCTGTCCAATGTGGTGCTGCACATCTTCAGCTCCCGTGGGAGTCCCTGACTCCACAAAGGATACGTGCCAGGGATGTACAGGCACTGCGGTCAATCCTGGCCACGTTCCAGCCCATCTCCAAATGAAGGAGGAGGAGGGGCATTGCCACAGAGAGAGAATTCTGGGGTTAAGGTGCTCCTCACGGGCAGGGGGTCCCAGGTTGCTTTGGGAGCAGGCTTAAGGGGAATGTTTTCTGCAGTGCCTTAAGCCTGGTCAGTGCTGAGGATGCTCAGACACAGTGTGCTGAGCACCTGCCTTGTTTCACAGCAGCACTGTCGCATTTCTTGGGCAATAAATATTTCCTCTCTCGCTCTTCACAGGATTCCCTTGATTTCATGGGGGTAAAGAAGAGCTTGATTTTTCCACATCTCTTCGCGTTCTTTTAGCCCGTTTGATTCGCTGATTCATTTTGTATACTGGAAGTTGCATTCCATTTTTAAGCTTTATTGGTTTCCCTTCTTCTGTTTCTTTTTGTTGTTATTAGTTAGCTCCAGAAGGAGCAGCCTGGGTGCTTTATCTGCCCACAGGCACAGGCACGTGAGTTTCTTACTTTGCCATCCCTCCCCAAGATTTCGTTACACTCCCCTAGAATTTATCTGTAACATGCACTGCAGAGCTGCTCCCCAGGAGAAAAGGCTGAGAGTCCTACATCAGTAACTGAGCTGAAGCAAACAGGTGAGGACAGCCCTGTACCCTCAGAGCCCTCACCAGCCCCTTGGCCACGGGGCCACTGTGGCTGATTTTCCTGCTGGCCAGAAGCCCAGCCCATGTCGCTGCAGACCCAGGCGTGCCCGAGACAAGAGCAGCTGCTCATGCCCCATCTCTCCTACTGCCCTTCTCTCCTTCCAGACTTTACTACGTTTATCCTCTTAGCACCTCTGTAATTATCTCTCTGTAACAGATGATAAACAGAAGAACATGGAGGTTTTGCAATTTGAGCTGGGCCACGCAGGAGCACTTTGGCAGAGGAGGCGGCCTCCCGAGGGGTGAGTAATGTCCTTTTGTCAATCCCATTAGACTCCTGGTTGGATCCTCACACACCTAGAGACAAGCCCCAAGTCACCGAACCTGACCCTCCTGGGACTGATGGCAGCCTTTCACCGCTGTCCTCCCCCGTCCCCAGCACAATTCCCAGAGAACTGCAGAGTAGTTCCACTCTGATTCACTTCGAAAGCCCAGGTCTTATTTATGGCAGCAGTGTAAACATCACTTTCGTTTGACAAATACACAGAAAATTCGCAGCTGCAGCTGCACAGTGTCCTGCAGAATAAGTTTGCCCTCACTGCTATATTTTAACCAGTGTGACTGGAAAAGGGAATCAGATGGTGCTTGGCTTCGAGTGCATGTGTATGGCCAGCTCTACTGAGCAGTTAAACCCAGGAGAGCTTTACCAGGAGCCTGACTATGGCTTTGGGCCCTGAGTCAGCAGCAGGAGTCGAGTGGAGGCAGCTGGGGCAGCTTCAGGGAGGCTGAGCTGAGCTGAGCTGAGCAGAGCAGAGCCTCTGTAAAACAGAGCAGGAGACCAGGTCTGCTCAACATCCTTCCTGCAGAGTGAGTCAGCAGCAGGTTAATTAGGCATAGCTGGGCAGGGAGCAGCAGTTATGACAGAAGAGGCTTTAGTTGATAGGATCATTTTCAGCACAATAATATTAATTAGCAATTTCGATAGGGAACATGAGGCAGGTGGAGCATTTTCTGTCAAGATATTTTTGTAAGGAATTAGCCTGTATAAACACCCATTGTAAATACATTGTCCTTGTCAGGTGTAATAACTGCCCGGGCACATGGCATCCCTGCTCACAATGGAAGGATAATTAAAGGTGCAATTCCACACTCCGGTGCTTCTCCCAGCTGCTAATTGTGTCACTGGAGAGATCCAAACAATTCTAGCAGGGAAACACTGGGGGACTGTTAACAGTAATTTCCAAAGTGTGGACAATAAATAGATTGAGAAAATGCTGCGAGCGTTGAGCCAGCCTTGGAAAAAGCTAGAGGAAAAACTGTATTTCTGACGCAAACATGGAAATTTGAAATGGGAGCGAGGTGCCTAAACATCTTGGAGGAACTTAGACCCTGAGCTTTCTGAAGCCAAATCCCACCCTAGCCTAGAAATAATTTCATATTTCACAGCCTTCACATTTTCCTCAGATGAATGTTGTTCTTAGACGCTTGTACAAGGAGGGCGAATCCTGAAGACATTACTTAAAGGAAATTTCTATTCATGTCGCTGAATATTCACTGCTGATAATCCTGGTAATAATTCTCATGAAAAACCGTGTTACATTACACGTTGTAATTTATGATGTACAGCAAATATAATATATTGTATAACTCAATATTACAGGTCTGCATGACATACCTGCAATATTATGCTCTGGTAATTAAACCAATTAAAGTGCAGTTATGAGCTCATTAAACCCAAGAAATATGAGATGTCAATCAATTCTGTGTTTATCAAGATAAAATCTTATCAAAGTCAAATGATTCAGGCCTTCAAAGCAAGTGTTCATTTATGTCTCCATTTAACACGCCCGGAGAACACAATCCAGAAAATGCCTGTAGAGACAGATGTGACCTGCACGCACAGTCCCACTGCACAGGGAACTGCTGCTGGATATTTTTACCTCTTTGGTTCCCATGATTCATCCGAGTGGGATATTCTGTTGCAATCATAACGTTTTAAATATTTAACACCGTCACATGAGTCTTTACAGATCTGATATAAGCAAAGCACAGCTCCCCGTCAGGTATGTGAGTTTTGCACATTGTCCCTCAGAGAATGCCAGAATGACTTGGGCCAAATCATCCTGCCATGGTCAGATGCTTTTTCCCAGGTGCTGCAGTTCCTGAACTGGTCCTTGCAGAGTTGGCAGGTCCAGCTCTCCCTCTCGGCTCAGAGGTGATCCTGAATTAGTTCTTTTGAAGTCACCTGAGACTGGTGCCTGCCTGCCTGCCTGGAGCAGAACATTAAACTCTGGAATAAACATACTTGGGGCAGAAATCTTCTTCCCACTCCAGTTCTCCCATGGCTTTTATGGTGGGGACAAGGTTTTGGGCAAAACCTCACTGCCATCCCAGTCAGTTCCTGGGAGTGTTTGGTGGAGCTGAGTGATGGCAATTCTGGGCTTTTGCCGTGTGTTGAGAGGAGAAATTTGGTACAGCTGTGGTGGTGGTCCCAGGGGCTGCAGAAGGAAGAATTCAAATCCTACAGAGAGGCAGCAGAGGAATGGCAGTGACAGGGAGTTAATGGAGCTGGGTCCTGAGAGTGTCAGAGATATTTCGGGCTGTGGAAGGCGAGGACTGCCCTCATGTTGTGTTTGTACAGCATCTGAACATTCATCAGGCCTTGATCTTGACAGTCCTCTCTAAGGGGGGCTCTGACACAGGCAATAATTACACGGATGATGATGATGATGATGATGCTAATGAGAGTCTGATGATGGTGACTTTTTCACGTGGTCCAGAAAAGCCCCACGCCTCAGGTTCAGCTCATCCAGAGCAGAGGAGCTGTTTATGTTTACACTGTTTTCTGGTGGGAGGAGAGTGTTCATGCCCAGAGATCGAGTCCACGGGGAGAAAAGAGAGCTATGGAATGATTTTTCTATTGTGAGTAACAAGATTATGATCAGAAAAAGGAGGAGGGAGAGAGGAAAATGCAGATGATGTTGTTATTACTAAAATGAAAGAATTTGGATATAATCACAGCAGTTAGGGAAATGTGTTTTTAAAGACCTTGAGAGAGGTCATAATGAGAGTTTACTTTGTAGATCTAATCACAGTTTACAAGACCATATGCCAGTTCCCAGTGGTGTCCATAGTGAACAGCAGGACATCAGTAATTTTCCAGATGTGGCTTTTCCCCCAGAAGGAGAACAAAACCAGTGAGAAGAACTGGAGTGACCCAGCACTGGGGGAGCCTCTGAACTCCTTTTGACGGGGATGCCCTCACGAGTAGCTTGGTTGTTGCCTGGTAACACTGGCATAAATTCTTCTCCAGTGTGACTGAGCCCCCAAGAGAAAGGGAGAAGCTCAGAGAGAGATCATGGGTTCTAATTTTATGGAGATGTCCTCATAAAACAGAGCTGAAGCGTGCATACCATAACATCTGTCCCAGATACCTGATTGGCATTTGGAGCCACATCTGTAGTGGGGGAGAGGGGAGGGATGTTTGGTGCTAACAGGGCACCTTGTGAAACGTGCCAGTGCAGAGATCACGCTCTCAGCTTCTTGCTTTCTCTCACTTCAGCAAACCTGTGCTTGTTTGGCCCCCCTTTGCTCAGATCCTTCCCTCACCCACCCTTGGGGCATTGCCCCAGTCCCACTGCAGCACAAGCACTTTTCAGGTCTGAGCAGTGGGAGTGTTCACAAGGGACTGTGGAATCACCAGGTCTTCTCCTGGTTTTGCTTAGAGAGAGCAGTGGTTGAGGAGGGTGCAGCCTCTTGGAGGAGTGGACTTGGAAAAGATACCCCAATGAAGGAGGAAAAACAATGTTCCCCAGGAAAGGAATGTGGGATCATTTGTTGTCTTCCGGAGGTTGTTCTGGCAGCCTGGTACCCTTGCTCCAGGTTGCTCTTTACCTCTGCCTTGTGTGCTTTGTGCCCATTTTGTGACTGACATCAGCTCAGGGAAAGGAGCTGTCACAGCCCAGTGACGAGACAGCGGTTCCCGGTGTCACCCTGATGCAGCTGGCTCACAGCTTGCTCTGGAGGAGCAGGGAACAGTCCGAGATCCACCAGAAGCAGCCAAGTGCCTGCACGGTGCCTTCAGGTAGGCTCTAGCTCAGGACTGGGCTTTGCTCGCACCTCTGGTTGCAGTCAACATATTGTCATTTCCCCAGAAGGAACGGAGGGATTGTGACAGTCACATTTTTCCACGGGAGCAAGGAGTTGGAGTTTCCTAATGAGCTGGAGAGGGAAGGAGGAAATCTCAGTCGGGGACTTTTCCTCTCAGGGCAGTGGCACATCAGGAGCTGCTTGGCCAAGCGAGCTCTGCCTGCCCAGGAGCTGCTGAGCCGAGCGGGAGAGCGGCTCCAGCCAGGGCCGTGCCAAGGAGCAACGTGCTGCTCTACATGTTACTGAGCATTGGGCCAGGGGCTCGGAGAAGAAAAGGAAAAAGCCCTCATGGGAGATGGCCTATTTTTAATGAGCCCAAACCTCTTCCACAAATTAAGTGAAATATTTTAAAAGGAAACAATATTACTTTGGTTTTATTTGTTGCAGCTACTTAGTTACAGCTCCACGTGGACACAATTAATGGAGGAAATAGAGTATTTTATAAGCCCAGGACTCTGAGATAGATATTTTGTGACCATGTGAAATTCTTTGCCCTAATCACCACACATTCCTTGGGAGAAGGTTGTATATCGCTGAAGATTATTAACCTTGGTTCCAAAAATGTGTCTAGTCATTGAATGGCAAAGGTCAAAAATTGTCATGGCCTTACTCGGTGACAAAACTTGTCCTCCACTTTCCACTAAATTCCCTGCTGTCCATCTCTGGCTCAGGTCTGTCCTAATAAAGTATTCCTCAGCAAGAAAGAGAGAAATGTCCTTTCCACTGGAGCAAGTTCTATTTCCCAGATCCCTTTCAAACTCCCTGTGACTTCATGTGACTCACTTGGACCTTCAATACCTTATTTCTCCATGGTTTGAGGGGGTTTTTTAATAGAATATGATTTCCCCTTTATTTCCTTATTTACAGGATGATTTTTTCACGGCAATGAATCATCTTGTGTTGATGGTATCTAACACCAAGCTCTCTGATCTTTGCTGGTCAGAGAATAAAAACAGATTGAGGTAAAACTTGGGGATGAACATTGTTTAGATGAAGAGTTTCATTTGTGCCCTGTCCTGCTTTCTTGATGATAGACAACAACAAAGAAGCCACCCTTAGAAAAAAAAAATAATATTTTTTCATTCTTCTGGGACTGCCTCAAATATCAGAGATGGGACCCCCAAAATACCAGGACTGGGAGTTCTGGCAGGAGCGAGTGGGGCAGCAGGGTGTGATTTCTGGATGGAGAGAGCTGATCATTCCCTCAGGTGATACAGGTCTATGGGCCTCATTAATCAGTCATCCCCTTCTCCCAGGCAGACCTAAACATTCTCCCTTTCAGCTCCCAGAGCAGTGCTGGGCAGACTGCATTGCAACAGGCTCCTGCAGGAGGAGGTAAACAACACCTCCTCCATGCAGTAATCTCTGCAGATGTCCCGACAGTGAACCCAGCAGAGGAGTAAATAAACAAACATCCCTTCCCTTTCCCCTTCCCCTTCCCCTTCCCCTTC
>VZTA01010330.1:153556-236408 GCA_013398855.1 Mohoua ochrocephala
TCCCCTTTCCCTTCCCCTTTCCCCTTTCCCCTTCCCTTTCCCCTTCCCCTCCGCCCCATGATGAATTTGGGTTACCGTACACGTCACTGCCTGGGCCGTGCAGGGCTGCTGTGAATCCATTAGTAGGGCAAGGGTGAGTGACTTCTGACTTCAGCGACCCTTAAAGTTAATCCAGCATTGTAGGGGCAGAATTAAATGTGATGAGCTCAGAAAGTGTGATAAAACCAGATTTAAGTGCACAGCTGGACAGCAACCTATAAAGGCAGAATTTAAAACCGTAATAAAAACTTTGTAATCTAATTACGACGGCAGAGTTAAAGGTGAGGTATTTGCAGCATGATTCACATGCACCATGGCTAACCTCTGACATCTTGAATATATTATGTGGTTTCTTCACTACAGGAGTAATTTTTGAGTTACTCTCTCACACTACATGGTTCCCTACGTTTTATTCTCACGCACTGTCTCTGGAAGTTGCAGGGCAGGGCAAAAGCTTTCTGTACTTCTGTACTTTTCTCTGCTTTCCTGTACTTCTGGCTCGAGGGGTCTCCAGGCTGCTCCTCCCCACGCTCTGGGCACCCTGGCAGGGCTTGCAGCAGGTTCATGACACCTCCAAAGTATTGCAGCTCCTGAGAGAGTCCGAGGAGAAATTGCAGCAAGAGTAGCTACGTCTAGAGCTGGTTTTAGCCTAGCTAGACTTAATGCCAGCAGGGGGGACGATGCAAAGGAAGTTAGAGCTTGGATGCAGGATACAGTCCCAAGCAGTGTTGTTGTCATCCTGTCTTCCTCGCAATTGGCACCCAATTAACGCCACCACTGATAGCAGCCATCTCTCTGATTTCAATGTTGGCTTGTCCAAACACCAGAGGGAGGGGAAAAAAACAAACTGTGAGCCCTGCCTGGCTCTCTTGGGTTGCAGCCAGTGACGGGGCTTGCTTTGCCCATCTGGTTCAGAGGCCTCTCACCAGGATGGGCGCTGCCAAGTGAGACAACCACCTCAGATTCAAGTCTGACATCTGCCAGCAGAGGGGTTCAACACTAAAGCAGAGCTCTTTTTCCCTGTTCTCATTAAGCATTGTCCAGCATCCCAAGAGCACTTCATGTATCGGGAGGTGAAGCGGTAGGATTTAAACAAGTTTGCCCAAGTTGGTAACAGTTGGGCAGTTCTCTAGGAAAGGCAGCTGGAGAGAGCTCGCTTCCTTCAGCCAGCCTATGTCAAGACAGAAATTTCAAATTAGGAATCTACCCCATGTGATAGTTCTGATTTTTTTTCTGCATCCCAAACACCAATTCAAAAATGGAGCAAAAACGCCAGAAGAAAATCTTTCTATACAAAGTCTGTAAAGCTCTACATTGGGGGGGTTTTTGAGCTAAAATAACTTGGTGGCACGTCTGAAATCAAGTTGTATTTCGTTTCATTCTTTTTGAATTTAGCTGAAAAGCTTTCTTTTAAGTCTGACTGGCACAAGCTGTATGCCTATAGCACAATGCTCACAGGAGAGACTGAGGACAGCCTTGTCTGTAGAATCAGCATCCCAAAACAAACTACATCCTCCCTCAAGGCAGGGTGAACCCAGCTGACCAATCTCCACAAATGTTGTTCTTAAACCAATGAAATATTTCCCATGTTTGTGAAACCAAACCGAAACAGATCTGTTGCTTAGGTTTCCCCATTGAGTAAAGCAGTATTTTTCCTCAAGGAAATGAATAATTTTTAGGATACTGTGTTTCAGAACACGTCCTTCTTTTTCCCCTTTTATGAAGCTCAGAGGGGAACAGCAGAGCCGTCAAGGACACCCTGTGAAGGGTTCAGGGTGATGCTCTCCCAAAGGAAGAGGGGATTGTGAGAGCCATTGGCTAAAATAGGTGCTCGATAGCAGCAGCGGGTGGGAAAGAGGTGTGGGGTGCTCTTGGACAGGGTCTGCTCAGAATTCCAAGTACGCCTTCCCTTTGTGGCAACAGACCCATGCCAGTATTGATATTTAAGAGACAGTGACCTGCTTTTTGCTGTAGAGAGAAAAAGATGTTATGTGCGTTATTGAGGTGCCATTTACACGTCTGTTATTCCTGAGATAACTTCATCCCAAACTATCCTTCTCTTCCCAGAGCTGTAGGACAGCCACACCAGGAGAGAACCCTGCACAGGACACAACAGCTTCTAAAATGTGATCGGGGACTACCAGAAAACACCACAGCAAACGCCCCAAAACACAGGAAGGAGCCCGCCAGCTCAGCTACGGGATCAACAGAGCAACGTCCCAGGTACAAGGAGGGTGAGATCCCGCAGAGCCCAGGCCAGCAGCCACACACTGCCTGCTCCAGTGGGGTTAGAATCCCATCCTGTATGGCAGCTCCAGCTCCCACATGCTCCAGCTCCATGTACAGGGAGAGAAAAGGGGAGCGTTTAACACCCTCAGTCTGCAAGACACAGACAGGAGATGGTAAATACCTTGATAAGGAAACTGGAGTGAAAATACCAGCTTTAGGCAATCCAGATTTTATCAGGGAAGTATGCAGGAATGAGTAACTGCCTGACATGCAGATGTGCCTCTGCACAGTGCCAGCAGCCTGCCAGTCCCCACATCTAGCCCCAGGCAGCACACTCCCATTTCCAAACCCATGTGATTTCGGGGGTATGTTGAGGAGGTATTTTTGCATGGGGTTCTCACTTAGGCAATGGCAGTGCCCAAAATGAATCTGCAGCTCCATGCCTAGAAGAATCTCTAGACTTAGCACTGGAGACTTGTTTTTCTGCTGTGAGAAGCAGCTTGGCTTGTGAGCTAAGGCTGTTGCTCTGCTTAGCAATGACATGCATGTCACAGCATGGGAATCCATGTGTGCCGGTTGAAAACAAGATCCTGGAATCCAAGGGCTCAGCAAAGTCATAAAGAAATCAATCCTGTGTATTGCTCAGGGAACGGATGGTGTCTCGTGGACCATTGCTGTCACTGTGGGACCAAGAGAAGACTTGTGCCCAGTCCCGTAATTGTCCCTGCAATGTGAGTCACAAATTTGGTGGGAACGGTTGGAAGCTGAAGTGCTGTGAACTGGCACAACGCATAAATCCACACGTGAGGAGATATGGGGATGGTGGGGAAAGAACCCCAGGGAAGCTGTAACACCACCAAGCCTGTCAGAGTTCAAGGAGTGTCTGGATGATGCTTGTAGTCGTATGGATTCATTTTAAATAGTCCTGTGAGGAGGTGGGGAATCGTACTCAATGAACTCTACGGGCCCTGCCCACCATGAGATATTCTGTGGTCTGATATAGCCAGTTTGAAGAATTGTTGCTTGGTCTCTCGCTGTAGCCCTGGGCTCCAATACAAGACAAAGGACCTGAGCGTTGGCTGTTCTCCCTCCTAGTCCAGATCTCTAGGGAGCCCATTGCCTGGGCTGTCATCAACCAAGGTGGAAATGTCTGTTCAGAGAGCCCGTCCCTGCTCTGGCAATGCCTCTCCGGGTATCTTACAGGCTTTTGGACCTTGTTGTTTGGTTTTGGCACTGATTCTTCATCAGGTTTTCGATAGAAGAGAAGGCACAACCAGCCCATTACTTGGTGGGAAGGGGAGAGTAGGAAGAGCTCGGCAGCTCAAAGAGATGTGCTTGAAATCTGAGCAAGGAGAGAGGAGAGCCTTGCTGAAACGATACGGGGTTGGGGCAGCGCTCGTCGCTGTGCCATGCCAGGGGATTGGCTGCCAAAGGGGCACAGGCAGTCTCCTTCTTGGGGTGGTGCTTAGTGGGGCTAATGACAACCATAAGTAGGAAAAATATGGATGCTATTGGAGAGAGAGGCCCAGGAATGGATAAAGAATAAATTGGCTGTGCTGTGTACAGAGAGGGCCAAACAGATGTTGGGCCTGATCCAGAGCCCATTGAGTTAATGGAAAGGCTCCCTTTGGTTTCATTGGACGCTGCCTCAGACCCATTCCAGCTTCACAGGAAGCAGCGGAGACCAAGAGCAATAACTCGTGGTGGCTGGAGTGGTGTGAGTTGCAGAGGTGTGGGCCGGGGGGGTTCACGCTGAAAACAGACGGGTCTGACAGGCCGGTCCCTTTGGGCTGGGTAACCCCTGTGCCCACTCCCCCCACCTGGCCACGAGCATCCTCTAGCCAGCATTTGGCATAATTCTGAGCAGAGCTGGCCTTTCTGCCTCCTGATGCGCCCTCCTACTCAAGGAGGTTCCAGTGTGATCTTGTGGTGGCCCAGGATTTTGAAACCGGTGATTCGAGCCATCCACAGAGAAGGAAGAAAGGAGATCTGCTGAGAACTGTTGACCAGGGAAGAATTTTGTTGTGGACCAGCAAAAAAAATAATGTAAAGCAGGTGTTTCTGCAATTGTGAGACATTTGTAAAACCAATGTGTCCAACAAGTCTCCCACTCACATTCTGGTCCACGTGACATGGCAAGGTCTGACACGGAGGACCGCAAATAGAAAACATCTCTCTGTACTAGTTGGCATGCTGCAGGGCCTCCCTCCCCTTCTGCTCTCTGCTTTTCTGTTTATTTAGGTGTGTGTCTTTGTTTCTGTTTTTACATTTAGCGCAAGTGGAGAGGAAGTGGGATTTCATACGGCTTAGGAGGCGGGAGCTCACCACGCTTCGGAGCACGGGCCTTTATTTGTCCTCCCTCCGCAGGTGCGAGCGCTCGCAGGCCAGACCCTCACTGGTATGAACTGCCCCAGGCTCCACGAGAGCTCCCTCCTCTGAGCCAGTCCCTTTGGGGAGGACACCGCAGTCCCCTTGTGGCATCCAGAGATGCAGGCACAGGCCATGCTTAGGCCAAGCTGGTCTCGTGGTTAGGAGTGGGAACTGGAAGCTGAGCAGCATCCTTTTTCTCCAGGTGATGGTACCAGGAGGAATGGATCAACCGTGGCATGCGAAGATGCCTCAACAAACAGCAGATGCTGTTTTGTTGAGGGTTGTGAATTTACTGGAAATGTAATTTGGGGAATGCTTTAATTTAGTTGAATTTAGGCCAACTTGGAGAGGGGCAAGGAAGAAAGTTTTAAGGGTAACTTCAGGGCTCTTCTCAGGACTCCCTTCCCCTCTGCAGCTATTTCCCTGCCCACACACGTACACACAACACCAGGGTCAGCCATGGCTTGGGCTGAGCTGCATTTTAGGTACTTAACGGGTTTAAATCATGACCCTGCAACACCCAACCTCCAAAGCAGTATCTCTTGCTGTTATTGACAATAGTGCACTCCCAGCCCTGTTTAAAAAGAAGCTGGTACTGAGAGAAGCTGCTGAACTTTCTGAGTGAGGTAAGGTCAGTTTAGGGCTGGATGAATTGCCTGGCAGGGAGTTTGTGTGGAAGTTTGGCTATCCCACCCTAACGCAGCTGAAGGAGAACGCCCCAGGCCTGACTTCCAGTCCTCTTTTTAACCATGCTGGCTTGTTTACATTTGAGTGGTAGATGGGTGGAGCCATTACTCCAATTTTTTGGCTCATCGCCGTCCACTTGGATGTCAATGTAAACTGCTGCAATTATATCATAATCGTGGCCCGCTATTGGAAATGATTAGTCTGTTCATTTTCCATAAATATTGGCTGGCTGGCTTCACCTGGCAGAGGCTGGGAATTGTCATGGCAGAGATGAAAGCCCAGAGAATATGGGGATTTTCTGGGCTCCATGAGAGCTGTGGTGTTTCCAGTCTAACGAGACCATTGGATTTAGGCATGAGCAGGACGCTGGACTGGGATTTGGGGAGCAATAGAGAAAGTACAGGTATTTCAAAGCAAGTGCTGTTTTAGTCAGAAAGTTAATTTCTTATTAAAATAAGCCCCAAACTAATGGGGGAACTTTTAAATGTCAGGAGAAAGTTGAAAAATATCCAGGCTTTATAATTAAATAGCATTTCCTATTCCTACATCTCCAGCATGGCAGCCTTTGCTCTTCCACACCGACCAGCTCCAGTGGGCAGAACCACACATAAAATGCAGCCATGTTTGAACTTCAGGGCTGTTTATTCTACACGTGGGCTCCAATTCCAAATAACACTGATGCCAACCAGGTTTTTTTTCCCCAGGACTCAGGCATACAACGGACTTTCCGCTTTTTGGAGCTCATCATTCCATAACTCCAGAAATTGCAATATAAACCTTGGCTACTATGCACACTTCAACTTGAAAACACAGCAGTGATCTGGGATTTTAATTCGAGCAAATTTGAGAGTGGATTAGAAATAGGATCCAGATGCATCTCTAATAGTGAAAAGAAAAATTAGCAGAACATTGGAGCCAAAATGAACTCTGTCTCTCTTTCAGCTTTTTTTCCTGCCTTTTGCTTTATAAGAGAAATTGCATAGACCTAAAGCACCATAATTAAATTGTCATTTGTTCCTTGCCTTGGTAGAAGCTCTGCCCAGCCGAGCACATCTCAGTTTCCTTCTTGGGCATTTACCTACATCGTGGGGCTGGGAGTGGGGGGCAGTTTCTTACTTGTTTTAAGAAATTAGGAATCAGAGGCATGCACAGCCTGTCTGGTAGAGTCTTCAGCGAGTGAGCTGCCAGGCTCTGCAGGTTATACATCATTAGCACACAGAGTGTCCAGGAGAGCCCAAAGCTTGTGCAGGTGTGCTGGCAAAGCTCGCACCACTTCCCTCCCTCCTCCCTCTCTGCCTCACTTCCAGCAAGCTGATACTTGAAACCCGATGTGGCAAAATCACAGAGAGCTCCTCTCGAGTTTGTCAGCTCCCAGCTCACCCAGCAGACGTGACTGCGAGAGGGCGCGTGGAGCCTGGAAGGGACTCGCTGGAAAAACAAAACCATCGAGTCAAAAGCTTAGTGTGTTTTTCCATGAGTGTTTGAAAAAATGTGTGAGTGTTTTTTTAAGCACTTTCAGATATTAGAAGTTTAGTGAACACAGAGACAGCTTCTTTTTTTTTTTTCCCTTTTTTTTCCCCTGGCCTTGAACTTTCGGAATGACTATAGGGAATCTATCCCAGGCTGTTTTCAATGACCCGTTCGCATGGTGGGTTTCTTTCAGCTTTTCCCAAAAGGGAGTGAGCTTCGTTCGACCTCTGCTCTGGCATTAACTGCCATTATTTGTGCATCCTACCCAGATAATCGATAAAGTGAATGGCATCTGAAAATAATTATACACACAACTCTTCCCTGGCTTTCAAGATGAAGACAGAAGCTGGGAAAGGAGCCTTTGCATATTCAGCACTTGTTAAAAGAATGAAATATAGCGCTGTGTGTTATTGTTGTATCCCGAATCCTGGGCATTCAGCAGCAGTTTCTTTTGACATTGCGTAGCTCTCTGGCCACATGCACCTGAACACAAAGCTCATCAGCTTTCCCATCCTTCCTGACCTTGCTGGAAAAGCTGTGCTGTCTGCTCGTGTGGCACGCCAAAGGGCAAGAACTCCTGTTGGGAGGAAGGATCTAGCTGGGTCGGTGCCCTCTTTGCTTTAAGGGACACCACCACAGCTGCATTTTTACAGCCAAATGACCTGGCCCCAAGCCAGCATGTGGTGGCAAGTGAGTGGCCTGTGCAAGGCATGATCTCTCGCTGGAAAATAGGATGAGCTTTTCCAGCCAAAATCCACGTTCGGTCCCCCGCCTAAAATGGCTCTGTCTCTACACGGCTCATGGCAAAGTCACCTTGAGATGTCCATCAGGCCGTCACTGCCTACTGAAGAACCTGATTCAGGTTCTCCATCGCCCAAGAGAGTCCTCCCAGCCAGGAAAGTAGTGAGTCATGTTGTATTAGAAGACATTTAACGTCTATTTTAGGAGGTTTGCAGCCTCAGACTCCCTTCAGGCAGTGGCCAAGATGAACCATTGGCGTGAACCTGAACATTCCCACTGCAGCCTCCCTGAACAGCAGCAGCACCGGGTGCCAGCACGGGGCCTCTGAGCCGAGCAGGTGGTAGGAAAAGGAGAGGCACAGATTTTGCTAGGGCAGGCTGTAACTGCAGGGCAAGGCTGTGTCCTTTCCCTCCTGCAGCCCTGGGGAAGCTTTGTGCCGCGCTGTCACAGTGGGGACTGAATCCTTGCTATGGCCCAGTTCAGGTTTAATGGTCTTTCCACAGAGTCTGTTCATGGTCTCCATGGAAGACAGGAGGAGAGGTGAGGTGGAGTGAGGGTCTGACCAGCGTGGCTGTTCCCACACGTTTCATTTAGAAACCTTGCTCTCCTGAACTGCAGAAGGAATGCCATGGCTGTACAGCCTGGAAAATGCTGTGATGCCTGCAAGAGCTGACCACTGGGGACATCCGGAGTCTGGCCGCTGCCTCCCTGGCAAGAGCTAAGGACATCAAGCAGCTCCCAGCTGCTGCTCCCAGTGGGTTTCCCAGGGCTATTTCACCTATCTGGACAACAACGATTACAGGGGAGCAATTATTTTTGGCCATTACTCTGGGATCTCTGCTATCTCCTAATCTAGGCAGCAAGCAGAAGTGTTTGCTGATGGGCAGCTCCATTGTCCATCCCCAGCTTTTCTCCGTGGTGGTACATTGTTTGTGGTGCTGTCTAAATCCTCCTGCCAGCCCCAACAATGCCTCGCACAACCCTGGCTTGTCGGGAGCTCCCAGGCCGAGGAGAAACTGATCCCGCTCGGCCCGGCTCTGTTTGTGGCCAAGTGTTTGTGCAGTGATTAACTCCTGCACAGACACACACAGCCACAAATCTCTAGGTTGTCTCACAGCCTTTTCATTCAATTAAGCCTGTTGACTTAGTCTCATTTTGAGCAGTAACTGGATTTAGATAAGGCAGTGGAAAGCAAAACATCAATTGTCTGATTCCTGGCCCAGCCGGTATGTTGATCCGAAGGGAATGTTTGTGCGGGCGATAACGGAGGCAGTGCAGTGATTAGGACAAAGTCATTTGGTGCAAAGACTTCCACAGAGTGAAAATGCTCTGTTAGTGCAAGCAGTGGTCTGAGGAAGCGGAAGCAGCTGCCTGCTTCCACAAACTCCCTCTTCGCCTCACTGGATGCGTCTGCTGTGAACACACAGTGATGGAGAGGTCCTGGTCTGTCTGAAAGAGGAATCACGGTGGGCTCGGGGCTGGGAGATCCCACTGGGTGAATGGGCTGTGCTGGAGCCCAGCTCCCAGAACCGTAACTGCTGCAAGGTTCTACAGGGATGTAATCATTTGGGATTCAGCCAGGTACTCTTTGTCAGAAACAGACCAAAGTTATTCTGGGATAATTCCTCCCCACCAGCTGTAGGGCATGAGTTTACAGGGAGTTCCCTAGGGGCTCGATTTGCCCAACATCCCTGGGAAGAGGAGATGCAGGTGACACATCCTCAGCATCCACTCCTTAGAGTACAGGTGGTCCAGGTGGAAAAATCCTCTGTGTGCAGTAACTGCTGTCTCCCTGTGTGGACAAGACAACAAAAAGCTCTCCTATTTGCAAGCAAACATTTTTGTGATGCTCTCCTGTGTCTGCTACTGCTTTCAGGCTGTAGTCAGAAAATATATCAGGGAGATACACGTTGTTATATGTTAGTCAAAAGTGCATTTCTATGCATGACTTTTTTGGTCACTTTGTTTTCTAGGTAACTGTTAAGCTAATGGGGAGCATAGGGCATTCCTGACATCCTGCAAACCTTCAGCCACGGAAGGAGTTCAACCAAGGAAGGACCACAGAAGAAGAGTGCAGAAAAAGACAGTGAGAAGACATTACTTCCTATGTCAGCTGAGGATAAGGTATGCCATTGCAACATAGCAAATGCATCACTGGCTTTTCTGTTTTCTCGTGCTAGAGAGGAGTTCTTCCTTTGATTCTCATTTGTGTCCTTCTGTGACATAAAATCTGTGACATAAAGAGATCGTTCTAGCTGTTTGCACTGTGAGAACGTTCAAAGTGGACAAGTACTTTGTTGGTTCACAAACAATGGGCTGTGTGCAGCCTTAATGCATCTGTTCTTCTGAACAGCACGGCCTCACCAGTGGAGGAACAGGGATGTGTTACCTCAAAGGACTTTTCTTCCCATGCCTCCCACCCTCTCATTTCCCTTTTGGGCCACGCAGCCCTGCTCATAGAGGTGGCACCGGCAGCAACGTAAACCCGGTGGTTTTGAGAGAAGTTCTGTGTCACGAGGCAGTGATGCTTCACGTCCTCATTCCCGTGTGTTTCAGTGCACTCAGACACTCAGTATTTCCATCAGTGACTCGGACCACGGAGTGTTTATGGCTCCCTTGCAGCAGGACGCTGCAGGAGTGGTGCAAGGACCCCAGGCACTGTGGACTCTGTGCCCAGCACAGGGCTCTGCCCCAGCACAGTGTGCAGCTCCTGGGCTGTGTGTACACACACACAAACACTTAATTGTTGGCAACTTAACATATATTAAACATCTTCTGGTAGCGATGAAAGATGGCATCCTCCCAGAGTTTTGCATGAGCTAATCGGCCTTTTGTGTGAAAGTGTAGGTGGGGACTCTTCTAACAATACAGAGTTGGTTAGCTCATCATCTTGGCTTTAGGGGCATACTGATGTGCCCATCCTGCTTTCACAGCCATGAATAATCCAGCTTTGCTGCTGTCCTCTTGTTAAAAAAAAGGGAGAGAGTGTAGTTTCAGGGCTTGGTGCTCAAGCCTGTTTCTCGGTGCAGGGGATGAGCAGGGATTCACCTATTATTCACTGGTATCACTCTTGGCTTCAGGCTTCTTTGGACTGCTCTTGGTATCAGAAATGATACCTATCAGCATAATTGCTATTTTTCAGCCATCACTTGGAATAACACCCTTGAGGATTGGGCAGGCATGATTCACTTTCAAAGCGAGAGGACCATCCACAGAAGTCTGTGCTGCTCACAGTTCATTTAATTCTCTGGTAACTGTCTGGGTGGTGGAGCAGTAGGTTAAACCAACAAAATAGACAGGAAGACCCCGACTTTGGGAGGAGGATTGATCTTAAATGTTCTTAAATGTTAATGAATGCGCTTTAGAAATGACCTTAGTGGAAAAAAGGAAGTGCTTAATAAAATACACGTAAGGAATCAGGTCAAGGCCCTGGCACTATGCCAGGGGAGCTGGTACAGGACCAGCTCCAGTCTAAGTCTACCATGTGATGCTGTGGCCAGAAAGATACTTTTTATTAGAAGGGATATTAGGAGCAGCCTCTGTACGGAGGTCCTCATGGTGCTGGAGAGGCCCAGGCCTCAGATCCACACTCCAGACTTCAAATAAGATGTAAGCTCCAGAGGAAGTCTGGAGGAGGACAACAGGACTGATAAGAGGTTCCACGAAACATGACCTGTAAGGAATTATTTTTTAAATTGGATTTGTTTAGTCTAGAAATGACTGAGGAGAACTGTGATAGGCTTCACTTGTGAAGACAGTAGCAGAAAGGGGTCTCGTGAAAGAGTGCAGTGGTCATGGGCCTATTTGCACGGGGAAAGACAAGACCCACTTGGTTTTATTGTCAGCAAAACAGAGGAGGGGAGAGTTTAGGAAAGCTGTATCCATGAAGAGCGGGAGATGCTGGAAGTGCTGATGCAGAGATCTCCAACTCCAGCTCTCTGGGAGTTTCTAAGAGTTTAAACTAATGTGCTCCATGGCTGGCAGAGGCACAGGCACAGAATGACACAGAAGGGTCTCTCCACACCTACACGATTTGTTTAAATCCATTCTGTGCGGTTTGGTGCTTTCTCGGCAGTAGCAGAAGGAATGTTGGACTCGAGTTTTGTTGCTAACATGGAAAGCATGCTGATAGGTGGGTATGTTTGCACAGAAAAAGTTGATAAGACAGGAAGAATGATATCGTTGTCAGAAACAACAGCCAAAATTTTCAGAAGTTCTGCTTCAAAGAAGTATATTTAAGGAAAACGGCTCCTTTGGGAAAACATCTTTCATTAAACAAAAGATTTAGCTGGAAAAATTTGCAATGAGCTCTGCAGATTAGCAGCCCAGCACCATCCCAAGATACGTGAAGTGTAGTTCCTGATCCTGGAAATGGGTCTTTCCACATTTGGGATTAAGCAGAGATAACACAACACCTCTGTTTGCAATGGGAAGGTGAGGAAAGAGATCCTCAGGGCAGCCAGAGAGGAGCTTCACCTGCGAGAAAGGCCGTGGAAGAATAAGGATCCAGAAAGACTCCGTGCAGGAGCTGCCCGGTTAGGAGGGCAGGGGTATCTCTGAGAGCCAAGGAAGGACTGTGCTCCAGGGATGAGAGGCAGAAACCCAGGGCTCAGGAACTGCTGCTTCTCACAAAGCCTGCACTTGTGTGTGTTCAGCCCAGGAAGCTGGTGAGTGGCACGTGGAACTGCCATATGTTTGTGCAGATGCTCCAAGCACGTGTGCTCCCCTTACCTACATGGGCTTTGTACCCAGTTGGGAAATCGGGTCAAAGTCTTCCAGAGCTCCAGGAGGAAACTCCTGAGAATTCACAGACCTGTGGTTGATGGTTCTGGACAGCAATTTTACTTTCCCCTGTCGAGGCATGGGAAGACGGAGGGGAGTGCAACAGGAGATCTACACTGAAGATCAAGGCAGACGCATCTGATCTGCCTGGCTGTCAGATTTCACGCCAGCAAGCTGGAAGAAAATTTAAAAATCCAAAGTCGGATCTGGTCCTTGCTCTGGGAATGCAAAGAGGCCTGAAAGGCTCCAACATAGATATTTATGCCTGGCATAAAACCACCACGGAAACTTCTGTGTTTCACTAGTTTTGCCATCCCTCTAATAGGAATATGTCAAGTGAGTATGAAGGAATGAGATCTTATTGTTAGAATAGTCTTGCGTTGGTGTCACTTCACTTAAGAGGCGGGTGCAGTGTTCAGCCTCTGCCCACCACAGCTCAACAGCTGCTCTCCCAAACACGTCAGGCTGCAGGCTCTCACCTTAAATCAGCAGTCCTGCAGGTGTGGGAGACAGGGGACCTAAAATTCTCAGAAGTGGTGTTTTTTTCCTCCATAGCTCCAGGGAGATTTGTACCCTGAGATGCCATCCTTCTGTCAGGCATGGAAGGTGAGCCACCTTCATCATCACTGCTCTTAGCTTTAATTTCCAGCACAAATAGCCCCAAACCCCTCTGGAGTGGGGGCAATATGAGACAGACACGTTGCCTCTTAATACAGAGCCAATTGTGTTTACTCCATTACTCGGTTCCTAATTACAAGCCTTATCTCAGAGGAGCTTGGGATGGCTCTATAGTTTCACAAACCTCATGGTAGAAGGGGTATTTTTTAAATACAGTGTTTTCCAGAAAGACTATCTTAAAAATATAGTGCAGTTCAAATCCTCTGCTTCCTTTAATGCTATTTTCAGTGTGTTTCTTTTTTTTTTTTTTTTTTTTTTCAAATTAGGTTTAGCAACATGCATGAGATGTTAGATTAAAGGGACTAGGCTTGGGTTTTCCGTGTCTGTACAGAAATAGCTGTTCCCTGGGTGGGCCAGGTGAAGCCGAGCAGAGTTATTGTCACTTGACTTCCCCAGCCTGCTGGGTGGAGGAGGCAGGGATGGAACTGGCTGCCTGCAGGAAAGTCTGGCCAAAAGCACTGGGCCACATCCTTTGTGGAGGTAAATCAACATTGTCTGGGTGGCGTTTCTGGAACCGTGACTATTTTCATCAGGATCAGGCCTTTTCCATATGGTGAGGAAGTGGTAAAGATCACAAAGGGAGGGAAAGCTGTCCATGCACGGCAATAATTGCAAGAATCTCTGGGGTTTTCCTATGTAGGTGGTGCCTTTTTCTCTAAAGAATGAAAGCGTGGCTTTTCCCCTTTAAGGAGACTTGCTGAGCAGCTCATCCCAAGAAGACAACAAGCCCAGATGCCCAGAGGAAGAGCAGTGTTGTTGTGAAGACGCAGCCCCAAAAGGCAGAATGTCTGGATTTTATTTGCAGCTCTGCCACGAACTTCCTGGATGACTGTGGCCGAGTTAAGCAGGTCCGTTGTCCCAGCAGCGCCCGCGCCCTCTCTGCACAGGCACGAGTTGTGCCTTCACTCAGGGCTTTGCTCAGAAGTCCAACAAATGCAAAGCTGCAGGGATCCACGTGCTGCCCTGCTTGCCCCAGGAGAAGGGGGATGAGTTAGTGAAGCCACCGTCCTCGACTGCAGGGATCTGGATCCAGAAACGGGGAAGAGCATCAGAGCAAAGCCCACCTTGCCCGATGGCCCGTTGCTGGCGGATGATGGATGTGGGTGCCCGGGGAGGAAAACAAAGTCGGGGTGAGCAGAGCTGGACTTCCAGAGCTGGGCGTGGTTCGTGTGAACTCAGCAACCCTCAAAGGATTTCTAAACCTGGGAGCATGAGTAGTCCAGGATGAGCTCTCAGGGCACCTTGGGATTTTTAGCTTCCTTGGAGCAGGACTCGTTTCTTCAGCCCTACGTCAGACCTGCTGGGTCACACAGGGCTTTTGTAGCTGCTGCAAAGAAATCCAAGCCTTCCCATGGCTGTGTCAGCTCTCACAAGGAAGTGATGCTGCCTGCCAGGGAATTGAGGCTAAATGCACTGGTGTTTCCTCATGCCTTGGAAGGGAAGAGAAGTCTGGAGAGAGTTATTGTTGTGATGTACAGGAACTTTGCCAGTAAAATGCCTTGTAATAACAGCTAGTCTTCCTTCAGGTCATTAAGTTACCTATTTTTTAGTACTCTTGTTCATGACAAATAGATCTTGAGTTTAGAGATGCCCTCCTTCTCTTTCCTTTTTCCTGACTTACTAAATATATTTGGGATGTTTTCTTTTCTTTTTTTAATGGTGGTGTATCCAAATATCCCTGTTTAAGTGTCATCTTCCAAACCTCTCCTCCAAGGAGACCATGACCAGATAACCAACACATTTGTGCTCTGTCTCTACGTCTCAGTGGGACCTAAAGCACAAGGAAATACTCTGAAGGGCACCACAGGTGATGAAACTGGATTTAGAATAAGGAAATTGTCTGCTCTCAGAGACAGTCTCGCATCTGCTTTGTCCATGCCCCATAACCAAGCTGCACCCTGGAAGCCACAGAGCTGAGTTAGGGTGGGGGTGGGTTGAGCTTTCCCCCCAGCTTGTGGTGGGGTTGGTACATCCGGGCTCGGGATGGTGTGAATGTGGCTCCATTCCATCTGGAGATGGCTGGTGTCCGGTTGGCTGGGAAGGGGACTGGATGGACAGGCAGCTGTTCGCATCGGCCAGTGTGGACATGCCCAAATTCTCATGTGCTACTGGAGGGTACTCAGATATTCCGGTGATGAGGGCAGTCTGAGAACCTGTTTAGACCAGAACATGGGTTTCAGTGGCAGTTTTCTGGCTGATTAATTGGGTGACTTCGTGCAAGTCTCAGCTTGCCATTGCCCTATCCAATAAATGGGAATAGCAGCATTTGTCTCCCTTTGTAAAACACTTTGAGGTCTACGGATAATCCTCCTCCTTTTTCCCACCCATCATTATGGGACCAAGTGGAATCTTACGACACATTGAGTTTCTGTGGTCTGGCGTTTGCCAAGCATCTGAGAATGACTCTTTGGCTTGAGTTTGCAACGTCTGTGACTGCCACGTGATTTGTCATGGCAGCTCCTCGTTGAAACCAGGTCACCACTCACCTGAGAGTGCGTGAGATGGGGAGAGAGGCTGAAGCGTGCATGAGGAGGATACAGACCCTGGGGCACCCTGTAGCCACACACATCAGCAATCCATCAATAACCCACAGCACTTCGTGGTTCAAAGCTCTTAAGAGGGGAGAACTCCAAACAAGAGAAGATTCCTCTTGACTACCACGCTGCTCTCTGTTACCCTGGTGAGCAGCAGGCAGAGCTGGAGAAAGACCTTCACTGGGCATTTGGAGATGTTCTCAGAACATAATGCTCAACAGTTTGAATTCAAGGACCTTGTGCTGCTGTGCACAACTGATATTTTAGGGCACGGTTTCTTGTTTCTGTGGGTCGTCCTTGGAATCATAGAATAGAATGGGTTGGCTTGGAAGGGACCCAAAAGATCATCTGGTTCCAACCTTCCAACCTGCCGTGAGCAGGGACGTCACCCATTAGACTGGGGCCCCATCCCACCTTGTCCAGGGACATTTTCTCCTATGTTGGGATGCAAGTCCCTTCTTAGATCTCATCCCAAGCAGGTACCAATAGGAAGTGCTACTGAAGTTATCCTGTTTCTTACAATGACCTGAAAGAAAACCCAAATCATTGCAAGTAAATACTACAAGAGACTGGGGAACTGAAGAAGGGAGTGAATAGTTAAGAAACCAGGTTGCTGATACACAGAGATCTTCCCAAAGAACATTGCAAGGCTGTAGGAGCCTTGAAGAGCCAGGAAACCAGCAGAGATCAGTATCAGGCAGCAGTGAGCTTACAGGAGAGAGGTTTGGAGAGAGGCTTGATCACAATCTCCAAGTACTCACAAGAGGAAGGCGAATGTGGAAATGAGGCAGATGGATCCAGACATCTTCTGGCTGAAACTTGAAGCTGAACATGTTTTACTTTTTATGGTGGTGGGGGACAGGAGCAGTAGCTTCCTGCAGGGTAATGCTCCAAGGCTCCTCTAAGAGCTCCTGCAGTCCCTGAGCGGCTGGGGGCAAGCGTTTGAAAAAATAAGCTGTAGTTGTAAGAGGAATGAGCTGGAGGGTGCCCAGTGGCCTTTTCCGTGTACAGGAGCAGATTGGGGGATCCTCCTGAGTCCTGTAGTTCGGAAACCACCGATTTGGATTCCTTCAGCCACAGCAACGCTAGAGACAACTCCGTCTTCTCGTTTTGTCCAGCACTGAGCCCCACCAGCGAGGGTAAAGCCTTTGAGAGGGAATAATGCTTCAAGACTCAAGTCCAAACACCAGGAGCTATCTGGGCCAGCTTGAGCAGCCTCTTTTCTTGTCCTTTGTCTCCGCTGTATCATTACAGGATGACAGCATCAGAATTACCCGGTGCTCTCGTTTCTCCCTTAAATCAGAAAGAAACCCAAACAAACAAGTAATGCACCAAGAGCCCATGAGTGAGTGCAAATGAAAGGCTGCAGTTTGCCAGAGCAGCACTCAGGGTCTGCTCCCTGCACCGGGGCTGTGAGGGACTCAGCAGCTGGCTGGGCTGGACCCAGTGGCTGTGTGTTTCATGACTCCTATCAGATAGCATCGGTCCGTACACAAGCCGTGTTTTACTTATAAAGTAAATTGCATTGCATGGGCTATAATGTACAATTTCAAAGCAGACCCACCTTAAAAACATTTTGTTTAATAAAATAACTTAATTAGAAGAGAGCTTCTGGCTGATGTGGTTGAGGCTGTGATAATTTTTCCTTCTCAAATCATTTTCTCTGTTTATTATACTTAATTATAGTGTAATTATGTATCCATCCTCTAGGCAAATTATGCAATCAGAAAATGTGAGTGGTTCATTTGCCACTGCTGTTGGGACCAGTGTTTACATCCCTAGTACAAAATATGAGGATAATTTCTATTATTTATAGTATTAGGTATGTGCATATATATAAAAGAAGTTTCACACAGAATGAAGAATTGGTGTAAATTTTTTATTGGCACTCGTTTTTGCATCATCCACTCAATTCATTTGTGGCCTACTAATATTGGAGACACCCAAAGTTCAGGTAAGTAAAATCCTTACCATAAATTTTCTCAAACACAAATAAAAGGCTGAGGAACGCGGAAGTTGCACAGCTGAGCTTTAATTTTGGTAGGAGGATTATTATTACTTTTAAGAGCTGTTTTTGCATTTCACTTCCTAATACTCCAGGGTTCAGCACGGCAAGAGAGAAAGGAACCCCACAATATCCAGTTGTGGAGTGTGGATTTGTGTTCACATCCTGAGTTCAGACTAATCTATTTTTAGCCATGTGCTTCATGAACTTTCTAGCCATGGCAGCCCTGACTTTAGCGGACTGGGTTGTTTGTTCTTCCTCTTGTTTCTCTTGATGGGAGTTGACAGATCACGTTTGAACATACCAAAACGTGAAGCCAAATGTCCAAATCTTGAAAACCCTCCTGAGATGGATGTTTTCTCCTTCTTTGGCCAGCTCTCAGCGTGAACACAAACTGAATTCCCACTTGGCAATTCCAGCTTCTCTGTCTGTGCTTATTTTGCAGAATGAAGCCGCTCTCACCAGCCGAGCAGGTGGGGGAGGTGACACATCTACTGCTGGAGCTCAGCCCCCCGTGTTTGTTACAGCTGGCAGAGGCGAGACGTCCACTTCACCATCCCACCCAGAGAAGGAGCAAGGAGGTGATTCCTGATCATCCTCACCAGCCCTGCAGCTGCCCCATGGCCTCAAAGAGCCTTTCCCTCTCCCCACCCTCAAAATGCAACCACTGCCCCATTCCTCCCTCTCCCTGAGAGCAGAACTGTCAGTTGTGGTCTCTGAGGGAGAGGCACTGCCCCAGCCAGCCTGGAATAAAGCTACAGAGCGGGGAATCAAAGCCCAGATCCAGGCAGATACTTTGTGGTAACCTAAGATCCCATGAACATCTGGGGAGATTTTTCAAAGGGCAGGGGTAAGGTAGGGGCTGTTGCTCCATCCTGACCCGCTGGGGAGCTGCGTTCGCACACACAGGTTGCAGCCCAAACAGGGTGGAAATAGCCAGGCCACTGCTCCCGGCGCTGGCAGATGGGACGCAGCACATGGAATGCCACGTGCCAAGAGCCCCAAGCCCGGAGCAGGCAGCAGTTCCATGGAGAGCTGAGGGACCACAAGACCGGGCGCTGACTCAGTCCACGGCAAGGAGGCATCTCCCAGAGCGGGGCGAGATGGGAGCAGTAGGTACGTAAGGTGTTTTTGTTTTTTCCTGATGTTATCCCCATTTTCCCAGGTCCCAGGTTCAGACAGCCGTCTGCCATGCACTTTGGCCAGACACCGAGGCGCTAACCATGGGCTGGCACTGCTGCCATGAGCAAAGGGACAGTGCCACGGAGTGTCTGGGCCGTGCCAGCCTGTTCCCGCAGGGATTTTGCGTGGAGTAAAGTAGGTTGGGACTGGGCAAGAGGTGTTCTGGCTCTGGCCCCCTGCCAGAGGAGGATTTGTCCATTATAGTCTCACTTGCTTTTGGGGTGTGGCCTGAAAGGGAGCTTTGGAATATTTGTTGGGGGTTTTCCACATTTTGTTATGAAGCCATTGGGTTTTCCATGCCTCGAATTTGGGAGCACATACCTTAGGAAGCAGTTTTCCAGGTGCCTGGCTCCGAGGTGATGCTTCCCACCTGTTGGTTTGTAAATGCTATGGAATGAGCGGTGTATTTAACTATTTCTGAGCAATGGGGAGGCACTGGTGCGGTTTACCTGAGGTCAGGCAGAAGTCTGAAGGAAGGGCTTGGAGCAGGAGTCAGGCTGCCAAGTCCCCAGCAGCCAGGCACAAGTGGGGCTCCTCCATCCCTTTCCTGGTTTTGTTTCCCCTTGTATTCCTAGAGGGGAAAATGAAAGAGGGGGAAATTAAATGCAGATTATAAACTCCAGCATCTGTGCTAGGGGAATCTGCAACCAAGTGCAAGTGGATGAATTTGATCCAATATTGGCCACTGATTCTCAAAGAACTTCTTGTCTTTGAGGGAACTGGTTCAGAAACCAGCCCAAGAGCTGAGACCCCACAGCTCTGAGTGAGGACAAGGGCCACCCTTCCTAACTGAGGTTTAATCCGTTGAATTTCAGTTATTGGGAAGCCATAAGGGAAGCCTGACCTATTTTTATATCTTGGAGCCCCTCTGAAAGCCTCGGCCCCAGAAATGTGTTCCAGCACGGCTTCAGCACACGCTGAGCCTCACACGGTGTCCAGGGGAGCATTGCACCCGTATCTGAGCTGTCGTGAGCTAAAGCCAGCAGAAGTAGCTTTCCATTCACACCTTCAGTTTTCATGTCAGCATGCCAGAATGACATGAGGCAGCAGATGGATGCAGACCAGGAAGAATATTTGGACATATTAGGCAATGGGGATTGGTCCATTCAGCTCACACATCTCCAGCTGAGACATCACAAGGCTGCAAAGGACCAAACTGAAAGCTTCTCATAAACGGAAGCAAAATGGGCTTTGCACAGGTTTATTGAACATTTTATTTAAACCACCAGCTCCTGTCCCAGTCTGCAAAACCCAAACCCTGCCCTTTAAATTGCTGACAGAATGACCTCATTTTCATTGGGTTCAGTCTTTCTCAGAGCTGCCACTTTTCCCCTCTGGAGAAGGGCTGAACAGCACACATCCAGCTAAAATCCTGTGTCAACAGATAAAGGTAAAACACACTTTTCAGTCAGCTATGGGATATGTTTGCCAAAAGCTCTGGTATCTCTGGTCTTCTCTACTTTGTCTGTGAAACTATTACTTTGCATAATAGAGGGGAACAATGCTCGACCATCTGGTAGCAACACCATCCATGTATAATTTAGGTTGCTTCGCTCACTCTCCCATCAGCAACAGGAGCAGAGCTTCCTTCTTGTTTCCCTTGATCTCTGAGCCCTGTTCTAGAAAGTCGAAGCCAGAAGCAGCCGTGGGAGAGTCACCTGTACCCTGAACTGGGTTTTGAATTTTGAGGGGCATCTCTGCTCGTGGGTGAGAGTCCTTCACCACTAGGGCATTTCTCAGTTCTGTGTGAGCAAAGGGATGAAGGACTCAGTAATCCCAGTGGGGAGAGGACACTGGGTATCATCCTGTATGCAAATGCCCCTTTCACCTCCAGCAAAGCCTGGGGACTGGGATCACATCACCTGGGCATCGTGCCTGGGGAATCACCACCGAGGTCAGTGTCACCCAGCAGCACCACGCACGCATCCAACAGGGCAGTTGTGAGGGAGGTGCTGAGCCCACTCAGGAGGAGGTTTGAGAGACCTCCATCACCCCTGAGGGACCCCTCGTCCTGGGGACCAAGCCACCTCTTCATCCCCGTTGCTGGTTCTCTTAGAAACCTGAACCAGGGAAACTACCATTTGAAAATATTCCTCTATGTCAAGAGGAATATCCAGACCTGTGCTCCTGTTTATCCACTCTTGGTGAGCATAGTCAGACGGTGAAGGCCTGGATGCTGGAGTTTATGTCTTAAATCAGTGGGATTATTCATGAGTTGAGAGATAACCATGTGCTTTTATGCTTGGCTGGAGCGGCGTCTCAAGCTGACAGCTGGGAGTCAAAAGCTCTGAGTCACCGGGTCCCTCCTCTCTCTCCTTCCTGTGTGACCAGTCTGCCCGTGTCTGCTTCCCTGCCTGCCGCATAAGGAGGATGACAATCGCTTTTATCTGATGGCTGCTTTCAAATGGCCCTAAAGGCCTCTTCTGGCCTGATGAAAATTCAGTAGAAGCTGGACTAGCGTGGAAAGACGGGAGGACATTTAACTAATGAAAGCATTGGTGCTCGGGAAGGCAATTACATCCTTTCTTCCTCTCCACATTCCCACACAGGCTACTGGTGATGGCTGCAAAATCTTCTACGGGCAGAGAGGAGTGGGAGGCCATGGAAAGGGTGAGACAAGGCCTCTGAGCTGGGAGAAGGCTCTGTGGGGTGGTGGTTGGGGTGACCAGCGCCGCAGGTTCCCAGCAGAAGTTACACCTTAAAAGAGGCTCCTTTCAATTAAAAACTTGATCCTGCAAGCCTCTGCTTCACCTATGTACTTTGTAAAACAAAAACATGCACAAGAACGAGAGACAAAGAGAGATACATGGGCCAACTGCATGTATTTCATGCCCCAGTTTACAGTAAGTCCCCAGAGAAGTGACCGAGAGGGGTTTCCACATTTAGCGTGTACCTCTCTAAATAAAAGATGATTTTAAATATAGACTCCATCCCCTCTCCTGCTGGGGGGTCTCTGTGGACCTGTGCAGAGCAGGCAGGGCAGCGCTGACTTGCAGGACCCACTCAGTGCTGAGTTTTTGGAGAGACAGGCAGTGCGAGCTGCCCGGGGCACAAAGGGCTGGCTGGATCGAGGGCTGAAGGTGCCTTTTCCTGGTCCAGTCGCCCCCTTGCCACCGTTCCTGGGAGGAGAAGTTGCTCCCGCAGCCCCGCTTCGGTGCACCCCCCCTTTTTGGGGGGTGCTGGCTTTGGCATGTGCCTGTGAGATGGGCTGCTCTGCACCTCCCTGGTGGTTAGCAAGCCAAAAAGGAGAGTGTGAGAGACCCCGAGCAGCTCCAGCTGCTGTGCCCAGGAGAGCGTGCAGGCAGAGGAGCTGTGGGCATCCTCCCAGCTGCCCCAGCATTAGTAAATACAATTGCTCTCACTTTCCATTGATAGACATCAAAAAGCAATTAAGAATCGAGCTCTTCAAATTGATAGGTCTCCTGAGTTTGAAACATTTTTCATTATTTGGCTGGTATCACTGCCTAGATTAGATTATTTTTTTAAAGGGAAGATTAAAATAAACAGTATTTATGGTTTAATTATTTGAATGACTAAGAAGCTCCAGCTTTATTTTAACTTCACAGAGGACCAGGAGATGTTTTTAATGATATGTTTTACTCACACAGGACCTTTCATCCAAGAATCTCAAACTGCTTTTCAAATAATTAATTAATCCTTGTACCTCTCCATGAGACAGTTATTATCTCTGATGTTACTGATGGGTAAGCAAAGGCACAAAGACGTCAAGGCACAAACTGTTTTCCAAATATTAATTAACTAATTCTCTCACCACTCTGTGAGACTGTTACTATCTCTGCCACTGCCAGTGGGTAAACTAAGGCACAAATCTGCGAGTAACTCACCCGAGGCCATGCAGGTGAGTCAGGAGCAGAACCGGGAATAGCTCTGACCGGTCTCTGAGCTCATTGTTTCCAGCAAGTCCTACACCATGTTCCTGTCAATGGGCAGCACATTCCCTGGTGTGAAGCACAGCTGAAACCAGCTGCTTTATGAAAATATTTCCTCTGGTCTGTCTTCATCCATTGGAGATCATGTTTGCCCACATCAATCTGCAGTTTCTTTTGAACTTGTTGTGGCTGGTGGAAGCCGGAGTAACTGTGAGGAGAAACGGTTGGTTTAAAGGACGTGGGGAGCTCTGAGGTGCTCTGGTGGTGGGGCTGCCCAGCAGCACGCAGTGGTTCTAGAGCTCATCCCTGTGCCCATCCTGTGTGGCAGCCTCAGGCCCAGGCAGGCCCAGGGTGCCACATGCAGGGATCGGTGCCGTGGCTGCTCTCTCCCGTGTCCCAGCCTGCAGCCCCGGAGCAGGCACGTGCAGGGCCCCAGGAGTAGCACCACGAGCTGCTGAGCCTGTGTGTGTGCGCTGCCCTGCTTACCCACCTCCTCCTGGGCACATGGCAGCGGGGAATCTGTAAGGGTCCGTGCAAGGGAATGTGGAGGGACATGGGGACCCTGCGGGCCAGGGCCCCTCAGCAGCCAAACCCACCTTGTCCCCTGCACAGTCCGTCAGCTCAGACTTGGTGCATGCTTATCCCATGGAGCAAGAGCTTTCTGTCCTCCCCAGGAGGAGGAGGAAGAGGAAAAGGCAGGAAGCTGGAGGCACTCTCTGCCCCCAGGAAGAGTCCAGCTGTAGGATTCTCTGCACAGGCACCTGAACCCTCACCACAAGCACATCCCAGCCGAGCTATTTCAAACATGGGCTTGGCCCCATCAAATGCAGTCTAATTTCCACATGAAAGGGCTGGAGGAATATGAAGCCAGCTCATCTGTATTGATAAAAATTTGGCATTACTTTCCCCCAGTTATCTAAACTTTCTGTGTACATTAATCACAAAGCAAGAACCTGGAAGATGGGGTGCGTCTCAGCTGCCTTTCTGGGGGTGGGTTTTTTATAGGTTGGTTTTTTGGGCTTTTTTTTTCTTTTTTTTGGTTGGTTGTTGCTTTTTCTTCCCTAAACTTGCTTTTTTCCAGTTCCACTCTGCTGGAGTCTGATTGCTCTCTCCCCTCTGCAATTTGGATGCCTCAGTCTTCGTGCTCCAGCTCTGATGCAAGCGCTCGGGTGCCGTGTTTGCCAAAGCTGGCACGAGCACCCTGTGCTCGTCTAGACACAGTCTAACTGTGGCACTAATGCCAGGCTTCCACAGGCTGAGCTCGGCGTTCGTCAGAGCTCTGCCCACGGTCAGCACTTTGATCTTTATCCTTGAAAACCACAGCCACTGACAAAGGTAAAATGAATTTCTGACTTTGAAAGACTTTGATGGCATTCCCCTGGTTTGGTTTGCATTTTGGGTTTTTTTTCTCCTCTCCTTTGCTCTTCCAGCTGAACTTCGTCATAAAGCTTCTGATTACAGCTGCAGCTCCAGGACCAGAGAGAGGTCATGCTGTCCTGCTTTCTGCTGCCTTAAAATCTGAAGGGGAAACCCTGGGACACTTCTGAGACAGTCTGCCAGTGAGTGAAATGTAAACCGTAATGGGAATCGGAGATAGAGAGCCCTCAGGATCTGGTCTTGTACCTTCTTTAATAAAACAAACCAAAACAAAATCATCCTGAATAGGGCCAAGTGCCAAGAGCGGGAGAGAATGAGAACTATTTGGTGTTAGATTTCTAGCTGGAAAGCTGCAGCCTGCCAAGCACTGCTATTTGCCTCCAACCCAGAGGTTGAGCTGAGGCAAGGGCCTTCTATCAGACATTGCATAGACACGCTGTAAGAGATTGCCCTGCCTGGAGGTGCTCATCACGACATAAACATGGTGAGCAAATCCGGTGTTGCTGCTCCATCTTCTCGATGGGAAGGGTCACACAGGGCACCTGAATTCATGGAAGGGCTCCAGGTGCCTTCACGGCAGGGATCTCATCAAGGCTGTCAAAGATGACAAAGATGGCATCTCTGCTGGCCAGCTGTTGGCTCCAGAAGTGGCAGCTGTGCTGTCACGCACAGCTGGACAGCGGTGCCTCGTGTGTGCAGCCATTTCTGACACTGTTCCCTGCTCTGAGTCGCAGGGTTTGGCTCGCTGAGGGGAAGCGCTGCACATCTCTGAGCAGCTCTCTCTGCTAGAGAAAAAGTCAGCAGCTTCGAGCCAGACTTTTCTCTTCAGAAGGTTATAAAAGCTAATTTGGAGATGCCTTACTCCTTTGAATTTACCAGAGGAAGCACTCTACCTCTTCAGTGAGGTACTTCCACCAACCTGGATGAATTTCAGTGGAAACAGAGGAGGGGGGTCCTTCCACTGGGCCTGGAATAAGAGCAGGGATTTAAAGAACTGGAGATTGATACCACGGACAGTGCAAAAGGGGGAGGCTTTGACTGAGGGATATGGACAGTGTGTTATTTGCATGTCTGTAAAAATCTTCCAGGGACTGGGAGTGAAATCCAAATTTGCTGAGGTCAATGGGATTTTTGCCACAGATGGCCAGGTGGGCCCATCTCTCTCCCTAAACACCTGGAAGAGTCCAGCGGCCTTAAGTGATGGTAGTGACTGGAAGCACCAACAGGGATGGCCAATCCCAAAGGCAGAACATCCCAGAGCAGATTTTGGGGTATCCAGCTCCTGGCAAGGAGAGCCCATTGTCAAAACAGACTTTATTAAACAAACAAGCAAAAAACAACTCTGCCTTCAAGGTGAGGGGCTCACAGCTGGGGCTGGCTGGAAACTTTCCTCCTGTCATATATAAATATCACACGTACACACACGCAGTTGGCAAGGAAAACCTTATATAGGTGGTGTGTCTGTTCTAGATAGAAGGATGTTTGCATTTTATGGGTATAAACTCACATAGATATATATTCCTAATATCTAAAAAAATGTTCTTTTCCTGAACACTTCACCGGTTGATTCACAGATGCCAAGTGTTGAGACAATATGTTAGATAGAAATGTCGACAGTTTCCCATGGAGAGTTTTCTGCAGCCTTGGAGAAGCTCTACTCAACATTTGTTTTGAGATTGGAAGGAATTTGATTAACATTTTGCTGTTGTCCTTTCCTGAGTACTCTGAGTTGAGCTGGGACCGGAGGAGCACTGGATGAGTAAAGCTCTTCTCTTATTTACAGCCTCGTCGAAACAATGAAGTAGCAGGAATCTCCTTGGAGAGCAATGGATCACAGCACTTGTCAAGATGATTTCCAAATCAAAGATGACTTCCAAGGAGCAGCAAGGGTATAATTTTGGAGCCAATCAAGCTAATGGCAAAAATCCCAATTTCTGCACAATATTTTTAATGGAGCCTCTGAAATTTTGGAGCTTTGCATATTATATATTATATTATAGATTATGCTGTGGCTAAAAGGTCCAGTCCAAATTCAGCATCTGCGTGCCTTACGGAGGAATGACCCTAAAAAGGAGTGATGAAAAAGGTCAGCCTAGTTTGAAAACAAATACCACGTCTATAATGAGACCGAAGGGAGAATGAAGAATTCGGTACTTAATACTGACACCTGCCACTTGCAAAATATCTCCACCACTAGAAACAAATATCTGGGAGAGTTTGGAAAATTTTGGTCACTCCTTTGTTCCTCCTTTGTTTCCATTTCAGTCACTGGTCCATCTGTCCAATGACAGCACTGACATTGCTAAATGTCACGAAGTGAAGCTGCCGGAGTCGTTCCATGCGCTGCTTCCAGGTGAGATGGCAACAGGAGGAGCCATAATTCTTACCAAAACAAAACAAGGCAAAAGAATATTTGCTAATGTTTTTGGATATGGTTGTTAGGTCCCAGGCACAGAGATTAGTCAGTACCCATAAATATCACTGACACTGAACTCTGATTTCCAAGTTCTTTGCTCCCAACGCCCACCGGCTGTGCAAACCCAACCGAGCTCTGGCTGCTGCACTGGGAAAACCTCCTGGGATTTGCCCAGTTCTTGGTCCCCACCAGACGGTTTCAGGAGGGGAAGCAAGAGGCACATCCATATGGAGCATCCCCCGGTAGGACAACACCCCCGTTGTAAATCCTGCAGCACAGGTGACCCCTCGAGCTCCATTCCCGATGTCGCAGGTTCCAGTGACATCATTGGGAAGGGATCAGCCCCAGAGCAGATGTGGAGCCTGGCGAAACACCCAGGGCAAGTATCCTAAGCGCTCAGGTCGGTTTTATCTCTTCTCTGCATGTCTCTGCTGGGAAGCAGAGTCCTGGTCCCAATAAATATGGCAGTTCTGACACTGTCATTTAAGAAAATTCAGTTTCCCAGAGAAAACCTCAGACAAAAGAGCCAACACGAGATATTTATCACTTCACACTACGTTAATGCAAACAAAAACATTGCACGCTGCAATAAATCCATTACGGAGTCTTACCAGAACAAACTGGTATTCCCATGTGGCCAATTTCAGGCTGGAAGGGTTTGGATTGGTTTTTGCTATTAATATTCTTTCGTAATGGAGAAGGCATTTTTCAACTGAATGAAAAACTTTGCCTCCAAAAACGTCCAGTTGCATTGAAAGATTTAGAGGTTTCAACAAGAAAAAATGAAGCCCGGCAATTCAATGATTGCCTGAGTGAGAGATTTCTTCAGTATTCCCCCTCTCCCCATCACCTCAAAAAAGTCAAAAAGTAAAATATTAACTGAAAGAACCAAATCCGTCCATGTCATCAACATTTTTCGTGCGGGAGAGCCGTACTCCCGGGCTCCCTCCATCATTTCCTTTGGAATAATGATATGTTTATGTGTTAACCCCAAAATTAGCTCAGCCGAGCTGGGAATGCCCACAACGACTCTCCGAGGGACACATTTGTACCTGCAGAGCAGGGCTGGGTGCAGTCACACGCAGGCAGGGCCGGCCCAGGAGAGAGTCCCCTGGATTTGCAGAGGCAGAGCTCAGCAAAGCCTGGCTGAATGGCACCATTTAAGCCTCAAAGGAGAGCCCAAGTGCCAGCCAGCACAAGGAGATAAGGAGCACCCCGGGGAAGGGCACAAAGGTA
This sequence comes from Mohoua ochrocephala, assembly GCA_013398855.1. Classification (NCBI taxonomy): domain Eukaryota; kingdom Metazoa; phylum Chordata; class Aves; order Passeriformes; family Acanthizidae; genus Mohoua; species Mohoua ochrocephala. Next base: position 181,193 of record VZTA01010330.1, read on the forward strand.
GCACTGATGAGCAGCGCTTGGCTTTGCTCCCACAGGGGTCACAGCTGGGTCCTCTATTAAATTTTTCTCAACACAGCGGTATTGAGAATTATACCAAGCTACTCACTAGTATTTGACAGTCCTGGCATAAAGCAAGGACAGTCAAAGGCTCTGTTATCTTCTTTTAGAAGCTGGAGAATTTGGCTCTGAGGAGACAAAGGTCCAGCAGAGCATGTGGGGAGTGTCACTCGTGTGAGTAAAGTGGTACCTTTGTCTCTCTGAAGGTGCATCCTGGGCTTAGCTACAGGAGCGTCCATCTGGAAGTACCAGTGATTGGTAAAAATGTGACTATTCTGAATTTTTAAAAAATTATCTATTATACTACAAGGAGAAACTATTTCTGTTTCATGACCAGTATCCTTTTGGAGCTGAAGTTCCTGTGTGCACGTGCAGCATCCAGGTTCATCAAGCCAAACCATCAGTGTGGCAAAGTTGTTCCCAGTCATTTCTCTGTTTATTTTCAGTGTCCCATCCTATCAGCTCAAATTGAGTTGGGAAGAGGTAGAGCAACGAGAACGGGGCAGTTTTTGAGGTTGCACCAAATAGAAGGTAAGAAAATATAATAAGTTTTATTTCATGCCTTCTTGCCAATTGCTAGAAATGTGCAGTCCATATGAATGCATATAACAAGGAGGGAATGTTGGGAAAACCAATAAAGATTTTGTGGTCTTAACTATAATGAATGTAGTTTGATATAGAGTCTGTTTTTCACTGCATGGCAAAATGAATCATAAAATACTGGACCTTGAAACTCCTGCATTTTTTAACAATAGCCTGGGGACAGTTTACAGTGTAATGAATTGTAATTAACCCACCTTCAAAATCTTTTATGAGTATTTTGCCAATTAGCTTCGCATGCTTGCTAATGACTCATGGCCAGCGCATGTCTTTACAGAGCAGGGTTTACAGCACACACCGGCCTGGGAAGGCAGCAGAGGGACACGGGATGGGGAGGCAGATGCAGGTAAGACCCAACCAGTCCTAGCAACCTCCATCTTTCAGCATTCAAAGAGCCTTTGCTGCTCTCCCAGCCCCAAAATAACTGCAATAATGTATAGCGACGTCAAAAGGCTTTGGTTTCCGAAGGATTGCGAGGAATGCAAAGGGCTCGAGTCCTGACATCTGTTGTTACTTAGTACCAACATATATAATGCTGCTAATTGCTGAGCCATCTTTGTTTTCCTTACTTAGCACTAGGGTTAGAATTATTTTATTTTTGTGGTTCATGGCTTCCTGCCACTTGCAACACAAAGTCCACTCTAAAGAAAATAAAACAACTACCAGGCTGCCTACTAACAGTGTGCGGAGGGCCAGGGCTGCTTCTCCCCCCTCTTCTGTCTTAGGTCGTGGTTTTGTTGCTTTTTGGGATTTTTTTTAATTAAGGTAAGAAGAGACAGCAGAGCAGGGACCCTGAGCAGTGTCACAGCAGAAGGCCACATGGGCCAGTATCCCATGTCCCAGTATCCCTTCTCCCAGTATCCCTTCTCCCAGTATCCCATCTCCCAGCACAGCCAGGAGGCGATGCAGGCAGTGCAGAATCAATCCCTCCCCTGCTGCACCCTCCTCGCTCCAGGCAATCCGCGGTTTATGGACTTCCCAAAGCAGAGGCTGCCTCCAGACCAGTGTGTTTTAACAGCCACCCATGGATCTATCCTCCTCAAATGTTTTTGATCCCTTTCTCAAGCCATTTATAACTTTTGGCCTCTGCAACATCCTGTGGCAATGAGTTCCACAATTTAATTATGCTTTGTATGAAAAAGTGCTTCCTTCTGTTGGTTTAAACCTTCTTGTGTGACAGCACCACCAGGTCCCTCTAATTCTTGGGGGAACCAGTGAGCAGCCAGTTCCTATTCGCTTTTCTCTGTGTCAGTCATGATCTGACAGACCTTTACTGAGCCTCCTGCTTCTGTCACCCCTTTCCACCCTGAAGGCTCCTCATCTCCTTATTTTTCCATCTTTGTGGAAGCTGTTGCCCATCTCTCCTCATCCTGAATGCTTTCCTTCCTGTGCTTTCCAGTCCAGCCCATCTCTCCTGGAGTTCCATGGCCAGAAAACACACTACCATGGAGATGCAGTTTCACTGAGGACTGCTGTAATGATGTTTTCTGATTTGTTCCTGCCTCTTTGCCAGCTCATTCCTAACGTGATAGTTGTCTCTTCTGATGGACTTTAAATGATATTTGCAGAGGCCTCCCAGCTCTCTTTGCTCAGTGTTATTTTTAGGGCCCGTCTGTGTGGAAGTACAGCGAGGGTGAGTTTTCTGCACGTGCTCTGCCTTTGTTGACACTGCCCTGCATCAGCCATTTCACTGTCCAGCCACTCGGGATCGTGAACCCTTTCAGCAGTGCTTCGTGGCCAGATTTGCAGCATCTGCAAAATTTCTCTTCTCTCTGCTCATCCTTTTTACCAGACTATTTATGAATATGTCTGAACACTACCACATTAGCGTTTCAACAACAACTCAGTTCTAAGTAACGCGTGAAACCTCTCTCACACAAAGATGTGTGGCAGACACCAGCCAGGGCCTTGAGGGGATCCACCAGTGACCTCCAGTGACTGTGAACGTTCAGAGATTTATACCCATCCTCCAAAAAGACAGCCTTTAACTCCTGGTAACTGCAGGAAAGAACTTTCTTTTCTCATCTCTTATCATGAAGCCTTGTTGCAGACAGTTTTTAGGCATTTGTGTTTATTGGCACAACTCTCTGAACTCCTCTGAGCGTGTTATCAATACTGAGTGGGCAAGCGGGAGAAATCAGTGATAAGAAGGCCCATCTGGTGTGTCAAGTATTGCATTCCCCAGCCAGGGATGTGTCATTCGTCGGCTTATTATTTTCAATAATAACTCGCAGTCTGTCCCTGTTGGTTGTGCAGGCCATGGAACACAGGTTGGTGAGAAAGACTCAGCTACAACAGTGCCTTTTATTGCCAGATACAGAATCACTGCTGTGTATAGGTGACCTGCACGCCTTGTGCTCTGAATTCCCAAAGTTCACCAGCCAAACCCACAGAATCTGTCCTGGATGTCCTGCTTCAGGAGACCTGAGGCGTGGGCTTGGCTTGGTGTGCCTGGGGAATACCCATTGCTGTTCTCAGCTGCCCTCTCTTCAGGGAATTCTCAGCTACACTGGAAGTGTCGTTTCACCTGAGACTGCCCTGCTTGCACACTCTGGCTGAAGAGATTTTTCCCTTTGCTGTAGCGTGGCACAGATCCATTTCCCCTGGAGGATCAGCCCTCAGGGCAGCGTGAAACCCCACGGGGCAGTTAGCATTGCTAGGCCATTTCCTCGTGTCACTAAATGTCACCACTGCTCTGTTCCCCCACGTCGTTCTCACTTCCCCGCCAGTCGGCTGTCCCAGGGTTTGGCAGGAAGGGCCAAACTTGTGATAAACTCCACCTGAGACTCAACTTGTGCCTCATCCTTGAAAGCCGCGTGTTTGGGAAGCATCCCCACGGCGCTGTGACTCAGATCTGCCCTGGCTCTGTTGTGGTGCCACGGGGAGTTATCAGGAGTTTCTGAGCGTTACCCCTCTGGGTGTTGCTCCGTGCTCCGCTGTGCACCTGGAGAACCTGTTTGCTGGACACGCAGATAATCCACTGCAGAGCTGTATCACAAACATGAGCCCGGGGCTTGCAGAGAGCCTCGGTGGAAGGGGAGACAAGATTTGCTGTAGGAATTGTACAATTCTTGCTGTGACTCTTCAGAGCTGAGCACCATGTTTGGACCACAATTTTTTCCAAAGAAAAACTGCAACATCTGCATATTTCCAACCACACTGATCCTGCTGTAGTGACCTCAATTGCAATCCCAAATCTTCAACCTGATTTTCCTCTTCTTAGTTCAGCGGGAGTTTTGCCTGTACTGTGCAGGACCGGACCATCTGTGTACATCCAGCTCATGGAAAAATATTATTTCTGTACTGAATGAGATCAGTGTGTCCCCAGTGCAGAGGGACTGCATTTACAGCCCCAACCACTACACACACAGCGTGGACTTTTCCTCACTGGGGCCTGTTCCCGAATCAGGGAATGGTGGCATTAGGTTCAATCAGGGCAGGATTCTATGTGTTATTTTAGCCCATCTAACATGTCACAAAAATGTGTTGAATCTTTGGGGTTTTTTAAGAGCAAAATAAACCATATGGTTAGATAATCAGTGGGAATCACTAGACACCTACACAGGAGAGCTGCGAGCATGGAAATACTCAGATACATATTTGAAGTAACACCACAGGTTTTTTGGGTGGGATTGTTTGCCCTGCTGCACTACGTCTGGACAAATAATTTGGATGTTGACCACTCAGGTAATGTAATCCAAAATCCTGTTGCCCGTGTTGCAAACACAAGAGGAGGAGAGAACATTTCATTCCCGTCTCAGGCGGAGCAGAGCACAGCTGTGGTGTTTCATTGCAGGCAACACCACTGCTGTAACCCAGCAGAGCATTGGTGGGGGGTGTGCACTGAATTTATTGCTCTTCTGCCAAAGAGCTGAGGCAGAACGAGTTCTTTTTTACTTTTTTTTTTCCTTCTCATTGACTCCAAAGCATAAAAGCGATCAGTGTTCCTGCAGTGCAATAGAAACTGCACGTGTGCCATCAGCACCCTGCCATGCTGGGAGCTGGTTCTGGGCACAGAAAGGGAGGTCTAACGTGGCTGGGTGGAAGGTGATGGAGGTGTGGGCACTTCCAGACTGGCCAGCTGAATTTTCCCATTCTGCTGCTGTGGCTTTCCTCCGCTCCAGGACAGTGCTCTCAGGACTGAAGCCAGTCCAGGTGTGCCGGAATTATCATACATCCTACCACAGAATCACTGAGGTTGGAAAAGACCTGTGAGATCATCGAGCCCAACCTTGATCACCACCTTGTCACCCAGACTGTGGCACTGAGTGCCACGTCCAGTCATTTCTTGAACACCTCTAAGGACGCTGACTCCACCACCTCACCTCCCTGGGCAGCCCATTCCAATGTCGACCCACCCCACCAGTGAAGAAATTCCTCCTGATGTCCAGCCAGAACCTGCCAAAACTCTCAGGACAGATCCAATCCCATCACTGATTAGCATCTCTCTTTTTTATCTGCTTTAGCACTTTGCCTCTAACACTTGGTGGAGAAATAATTGAAAGGCTGGAAGTGGCCACCGCGCCCTTGAATAAAATGCTGTCCATTTTACAACGGGCCAATTCATGCATTTGTCTGTAAATTCCACAGTGCCTCTTTGTTTAGATGCTTGCTCCTTATTCAGGATTATTCACTAAGCTCTTTTATGTTTGACATCACCCACAGTTTAAAAAAGAACCTTTCTCCACGTTGACAAGCTGTACATGAAGCAGCTCCTCAAGCTGGGGCAGCTCAGTGGCTCCCCTTGGATCGGTAACACTGAACTAAGGACCGGTTTTTTGGGAGGGTCTTTGTGGTTACCTGCATTCTTTTGGTCCAAGAATTCATTTCTTAGGCAGAAACATAATTTTTATATAATCTTTCTTTCCCTGATAAACAGATTTTCTGATGTCCTTTCCAAACAGCAGTTGGGAACCTGGCTCTAATTCCAGCCTAAATCCATCTATGGCATCTATTACCAGTCTTGCAGCACTGCACCCCTTTGCCTAAAGAGTTCTTCTTTCACTCTTCAGACAGAGAGACAGAGCTACATCATACTCTCAGTTATAGCCCTACCAAGAGACCCAGGGACTTCTGCCAACTTGGAAACAAGATAGGAACTAAAGAGTTTCTATTTTTGCGTTAAAATGGAAACAGGTGGGAAGGATGCGTGGAACTTATCAAGCCAAATAAATGCTTTTTTTCATGTTCACATTCGAATGGAATGGAAATTACAATCTTCAGTGTTGCTGCAGAGCAGCGATATTGGGTTTCTTCTTCCTCGGCCTTTAGCAGTAAGGAACCAGGTGCAATGGAGCTGGAGTTCTGGAATTTGCTTCCTAACCCCATCTGACTCTCTTCTAGGTCTGCCCTATTTTGAATGACTGCTCCACCTGGCACAGGGGATGTTATTGGCTCTGGAGAGAAGAGCCAAGTCTTGCAATAGTTTCTTTAATAGATTGCTAACTAGAGAATAAGAACAGGAATGAGCTGCTGGATGGCAGGAATCAGTGGTTTTCCCTATTCCTACCTAATTTATGGCAGTGAACCTCCGCTCCCACACTGAGTTAGGTGCTTTGGCCCAGCTCAGGTATTTGCTGAGTCAGCACCGAGCCGGTGTGTGTGGTGGAGAGACCAGAGCCACACCAAAGCTCTGCCTTTTGAACCAGACCTCTCCCACCCCCTTCCTACCTCCACATCGGAACAGAACCTGAGGGAAGTGTCCCAGCTGAGGTGGAGCGTGGCCCTAGGAGGACTTACTAAAGTAAAATCCACATCCAAATAATTTTTTAAATTATGGCATAGTAGAAATGGGACAGACTTCACCAAAACTCTTGGTTATCCATCGCCCAGAGGGTAGGAGCAGCTGCAGCACTGGCTGGACAAATAAGTAATCAAATGGATGGACAGACAGACTCCTGACTGCCTTCACTTGTCCTCGATTAACTGTTTCCAGTAAATAGCCCTGGCTTTGTCACTGTTTTAGAGCAGGAAGGTATCGATCCAAGTACTGCAAATGTTGCCATCAGCCCAGCCATGGACTTCACCCATGTGAAATCCCACTGGAATCAAATGGATTTGTCCAACTGCATCTGTTCAGCTCAGCAAAGAGCCTTTGACCATGAGCACGAGCTGTTCCAGTGAAATGTCCTGCACGGCCCATCCCATGGAACTACACAACATCTGCAGCGCTCCGTGCCACAGGCACCAGGGCAGCCTGTACTGGCAGTGAGCTCCAGGTCTGAATGAGCTTAAAAGGGGATTCAAACACTTCTCCTGTTATCAAACTGCATTTTTAATTTGAATTAAGAACAGCTTCCTGTTGTGTTAAGGTTTGGAGGGTTGGCCACTAATAGACATATGTATTTAATTTTTTTTACCATTTTATGCTTCCCGGTGTTTCTTGGTTTGCAACAGAATCTGAAATCCAAAGAGCAAAAAGTATTTGCAAAAGCTCTACGGCCTCAAGGTCTTTGAACTCCTCGACACCAGGAGGAGATGAAAAGCTCACAAGACAGGCTGTTCTCCTGAGGCTCTCGGCCCAATTTCCAGGAACTGGGGCAGGTCGAGTGCATCCGGGGGGATGGACTGAGGGAGGGAATGTTCAGGTACCATTCAACTGCTCAACCAAACCATTTGAGGTTTGCCTGTCACTCGTCTAGACACACGCTTCAAAAGGGAATAAAATAAAAGGAAGAAAAATACCCTGTCTGGGAATTCTTCCCCGGTGACTTGTGCAACCCAAGAGCTGGGTAATTCTCCTCAACTGAATAAACATCGGAGGGAGTCTGAGAGCAATTTGGCTCCAGAGCAAATATTGTTGCTGAATTCTTTGCACCTGCAATAGCCAGGGAAATGATAACACACCCTCTCCACATCTTCCTATCCCAGGCTTTGGGAAGCAGCCAGGAAGCATCTCCCATGTGCCCCAGCACAGAGGTTTGTGCTGCAGGGCTGCAGTTGAGACCCCGCTGGCATGATCACAGCCCCATCCCAGAGGGAATTGTGGGTGTCCCCATTCAAGGACCAAGCAACTGGGAAGAAGAAATGAGCTGTGGGCAGGGGTCTCTCCTGTTCCCACATCAGGCACGTGAACACAGCAGTGGCTGATGCCCCTGTGAGCACATGAACTCGAGCTCCATCAGGGCTCGGCTGACAGGGCCTCAAGACAGACAAAAACAGGGGAGAAATTGTATTTTTAAATGTTTCTGCTGTAAAAGAACTTTTTCCCCTGGAAGAATTCTAGGCAGAAATACATTTGCCTAGTAAAGAGATCTTGCATCTCACTTAGAGTTTAATTCAGTCCTGAGTCACAAGTTACTGGGTTTATGCTACTCTTTGAAGGTATTTGACTGTATTTCCCTTAATTTTTAGTAAATTTAGTGAAATTGCTGTGGTTCTGTCTTGTATGGAGAACTTTTCAAGTTATTTGCCTTTATCAAAAGCACTGAAAAAAATGGACAAGTTCTGTGTTCCACTGGAATGGTTTGTCCTCAGTACATGAACTGTTGCATCACAATTTGCCACCCTGCATTGCACCAGCTGTAGAATTCAGTCCTTTAGTCCTGTACAAACACCAGTAATTTGCATTTTAAATCTATAATAAATAAATAATGCATTTATTTATGACATAAAGCACATGTAGTTCAACAGGCTGGTGTTGAGGTGGCTTTGCTCACTCACAGCCCAAAATTCCTGCACAGCAGCAACGAGGGTAGGAAGTTTTATGCTGTGAGGAACTCACTGCCTTAGGAGGGTTTTTTTGAATTTTGTTTTTAAGTTGTACCTACAAACACATGCACAGGGTCCTTGGTTTCAGTCATCTCAGCATTCTCCGTCTCTGTATCAGCTGGCAGGTGTAAGAACAGGTGACAGCAAAACAATTTGGGCTGAGAAAAAAATGCTGGGTAAAGAGGAGAAAAGATGTGAAGACAGCGATCAGATTATTAGGAGAGAACAGAAAAAGAGACAACACTGCATTACAGAGCCTGAATTCAAAAGAATTATGCCAATTTCAGTTAGCTAAGTAGCTGTGAAGGCTACCAAATATTCCTTATGATTCTTAAGCATATTAACTGATAATAATTCATATCTGTCTGTGAAAATTAACACTCACAACAGTGCAATTTAATCACTGCAAATTCAGATTGGCAGAAAAAGCGCTCTGGGCTTTGTATCACTTGACTGAGCTTAGCAAATGAAAACACAGGAGATTTGGTTGATCCTCCACAAAGCTTTCGGGATGTGACATGATCAGAAAGGAACAGGACGGTCTCGTGATTAGGTTTTGATTGCAAGATAGTGCTGAGCACTAAACTGGACTCGTGAGCTGTGCTGCTTCCGAGCCCTCCTGAGGGGGAACGAGACCCCGGGGTGAGCAGGATCCCTCTTTGCCTGTTTTGTCCATTTGGACAAGGAGCAGGATGTGCCCTGGCAATGTGTGGATGTGGTTCCTGCAGCAGCACACGGCTGACTCAGGAATGAACCTGAACAAAATCTATTTTCTGCCCAAAAAGGGAAGGCGCCCTGTAAAACCCAGGGCATCAGAAAATGCTCTGCTTCTCTCACCACGCTGATAGAGCCTCAGCCACCTCATCCACCTGGTACCCCCACCATTCACCCCTGCTGAAGGCATTCCCACAGAGGCACAGTGGATAGCTGGAGCATCCCAAGCTCCCCGAAGGAGCAGCCCCATTAGCAGAGCCTCTGTTAGCTCCAGCCCAGGCTCCCCCACAGCACCACGTCACAAAACCATTGTGCATCTGGCCCAAATTTAAGGCCCGGTTAGTGGAATTGATACAAGAAAGAAACCAAGGACTGAATTAGTGTCCCACGAGGTTGTTTGGGTTTTTTTCCACGTCCCAGATGAAGTGAGGAGCCATGAGGAGAAGTCCTGCGTCCGCCTCCGAACCCTTCCCAAATGCTCTCTAGGTTTTACACTCTTTCAAACACCTTCATTACCTGCCCTTTTTTTTTTTTTGCCAGGAGAGGTTAACAAAATTACCGAGGGATGAAACATTCTTGAAATATTCTTTCTGGCTCATCAAACAGGATTAGCGGATGAATTGCACTGCGTGGTGCACACCTGAAGGAGAGGGACGGTGGGGCTGCGCCGTCACCTTGTCCTCTTCGAGGAGTCACCGCAGAACGTGGGGTGGGCACACACGGGGCTTAGTGGGCTTGGAGGGGAGGGAGAGGGATAAACCCCCCCGAGTGCTCCCTGCTGAGGGCTGCCCGAGTGCTGGGGGTGCTCCGTGCTTGGCCAGTGCTGCTCCAGTGCAGCCGTGAGTGTGGCACACACTGGGAAATCCCCCCCAGCCCTGTCCCCCTGGGCCTGCCCGGCTGCAGAAGGGCCAGGTGAGCCAGCAGGGCAGAGCTCCACGCCTTGGGAAAGCCCAGCTGTCCCTGAGCCTTCACCTCCTTGCTGGGGAAGGCTGTGCTCCTTGTCACAAAGATGTGACAACCAGGTGGTTCTGAGCCCCAGCAGGGCATGGCTGAGTCCACCTTTCCCTATGAAAAGTGGTGTCTCCAGCTTCCCACCAGACAAACACTTCCTACCAAATTTTTTTTTCAATAAACTGCACAGGTTGTCAAGACCCTCCACATTTGACTTTGCACAGCACCTTGGCTCTGCCCTGCATCACTGACAGGTACCAGTGTTCCCAGGCTGTGAATTCGTTCCTTCCTTTTGTCTTTACTTTTGATCAGTCACCACCAGCGGGTTACAGAATAAAGCTCTGCATGTCCCTTGACAGTTATATTTATTTAGGTGGCCCTGGCAGCCCAAAACATTTATGGTCATTGCAATTTAAAACTTTTTGTTACAGTCTTGAGTATCTCCTGAAAATAGAAATTAAACGATTGGGAAACACAAATGTTTTATAGATTATATGCATGTCTTCTGGAGGTAGTAGCCAGCTAAGCAGAAGGTAAGGGGAAAAAAGCAGAGATTAAAATCTAGGTCAGAACAAATGTTGAACAAGAGCCCACCCTGTCAAGTCCCAGGCGTCCCACAAGAGAAAGAATGAAAGGGAGCAAAAAGGGATTTTTTTTTTTTTTTTTAAAGGAGGAATAGTGGCCTTTTTTCCCCATAATATGGGATGTTTGAAAAGACATTTCAGAAATGCTATTGCTCCATTCCGTCTGCTTCTAGGACAGCCATTACTGGCTGCTAATTTTACAGATTCTTCGTTACTTGTGCCGCTGGCTTGTGCTTGTCTTGCCCTGCCCCTCCTTCAATCCCAGCCTCACCTCTGGCTCGCTGCTCCCCAGTCTGTCCTGCTCCAGACACAAAGCACCGAGCCCTTTGGGCTGCTCAGTCCCCACAAAGGAACACAACTCCCGTCTTTCTTCCAGAGCAGCCAGACTCGGCTGTTCCCATGCACGGGAGGGCACCAGCAGCAGGACCTGTTTGCACTCCCTGTGCTCCTCTCTCCATCTTTTATACACCATGGGCGCGAGGGCCGGTTTTTCCCAGACCCCGAGCATTGGGGTGCTGCAGATTTCACACTACTTAACCCCAAAGAGGGGCAGGACCCCGTGGCGGCTCTGGGGAAGGTGCAGGGATCAGAGCAAGCCGAGGCACAGCCTCTGCCATGCCCACGCCCCTGCCCGCAGTTGGAGCACCACCAGGGGCCGGGCTGGCCGTCCTGAGGAGACAACAGCCGCAGCCATTGAGGACTGAGGTTCGTGCTGCGCTGAAGTCACGGCCTTGGGCTACGTTTTTTTCAAAAGCAGCAGCATTATTTCCAAAGGTTCACTTCCAGAAGTAGCTGAAGCACTTCAGCAGTGAGTCCTGCTGGCTCACGGTGAGGTGTGCACCCGTAACTGCCTTGAGTTACCCCTGGAATAGGCTCCAGGCTCTCACCATTTCACTGCTGCTCTGACTGAGCTATCAGATCTTCAGGACAGGGACTCTCACCCCGAGAGATTGGGTTTTAAAATTCATGCCTAAATCACTGGCTTGTTTGGGTGCCAAGATGTCCAAAATAATGGTCGGGCTTTTTATTGTGGGGCTGACCCTGCCTTCCTCATGGAGTCAAAGCTCCCTTCATTCTGAGAGGTGCAAAGAAAAGCAGCCAGCCATCTTGTTGCCAAATCATTGTCCATGGGAGATTTGATTTGAAACTCACAAAATACCAGGATTTATGAGAGGAACTGGTCGCAATGTGATCATAAGAACATACCAACACTGTAGTTCCCCACCCTTTGATCTTGGCACTTTAATGATTAATTAGTGCTAAAGTGCTGGAAAAATACCTCACTTGAGGCAGTCTAAAGCTTCTCTTTGTATAGATACAAACTATGACTCACATGAAAGGATAACCCAGAACTGCAAGAGGGCGAGATTAACACAGAAGCCTCTGGTCACATGCAGATGTTTGCCCAGCTGGACAAATGGGGGAATCTGCTCAGCTGTAGGGACTGTTTCCATTGAACTGCCTGCATTTTCCACCACTTGCACTGCAAGAAAGGCTGTCAACATGGAGGGAAATCCATCCCTTAGAAAGAGACACGTGTCCAAGGAGGTGTGAGCCTTAAAGAAGCATCACATCCCATGGCAATTTGCAGAAAATGTTCCCCACCTGAGAGAAGCCATTTTCCCCATCCTCTGCCACAACTGTGCATTTCAATACTTCCAAATGTGCTCCAGTGTGCAAGTCCCACTGCCACCAGTGCTCAGGACAAAGCATGACATGGGAGGGAAAGCTTTTCTTGTGTAATCCTGCGGAGTTTACAAGTACTGCAGCAAAATTGGGGTGCTAACCTTATGTATTCACAGCCCTGCCTCTCACCCTTCTCCTTTGGCCATCTGTTCCTGTGCAAGCAACCTCTCAGGGATGCAGGACAGGACAAGAGCACTCAACCCATCAGAAATGGCTGAAGTGCCTCCTCAGCCAAAACCCACTGCAGTGCGGAGACCCCAGAACCAAAGGTCTCTGTAACCTTCCTTCTAAAGACCTATGGGCCAAGTCCCCCCAGCACTGGGCTGGAGCAGGGCGGTGCCTCCAGGCTGGATTTCCACCTCTGCCTGCTGGTGGGAGCAGCCACAGCTTTCTGGAGAGGGACCTGCGTGCAGGGGCTGTCCATGGCCTGATAAACCACGGGACCCTGCCAAAATAAAGTGAGTAACACACAGCCCTTTCCTTACCCCCATTCTAGCTGAGTGCTGCAAACACCTTCTGATTTGTGTCAGGTTTGCAGCAGTGCACACGGAGCCTGCAAGTGGAGCTGACTTTGTTCAGGGACAAATTTCAGGAGAGCTTTGCTTGGAGTCTCTTTTCTTTAGGGGAACTTCCAAATGAAGTGTTTGACTTGGACTTACCAGAGCAGCAAAGATGGTTTGCTGAAGATGCCATAACACCAGTTTTAGTTTGGATCCTTCACACCTCCATCACTGCCAGGCCCTGGGCCCTCAGAATAAGGCACCATCCATTATGGCACAGTTTGCCTGTGAATTTAGGATTCATTTCTCCACGCATTCAATGTTTCCATCCATAGCATGGGTGTGGGATAACCCCGAATTGATTTGCTTTGAGATCATCACATCAAAGGTGCCCTTGAAGAGGAGATCATTAGTGCTTTATTGGCAGTAAGTAGATTTTAATATTCGCTAGCAGAGCTACTGGAAGTGCTCTTGGTGGAACCTGAAAGGCAGAAGCACTGGCTGGACTTTGTGCTCCTTACAAGCACTGAGGCCGAGCTCAAGTCCAGAGAGAGGGTAGCCGAGGTGGAGCACAGCCTGGTCAGGTAATGGAGGGGCAAGGCCAGAGGGATTGTGGCACACCCACATCACACGGAACAGGAAAATTGTGTTCTGGATTTGACATCCAAGCCCACCCGGCCTCAGAGGAATCCCATCCGATCCCCAAATGGAATCCAAATCTGAGGTAGGAATACAGAATTCCTCGCCTGTGTGATGACAGCTCTCTGCTCCAGTGCTTTGGTCCTATCCCAGTTAAAGCAGAAGGGAAAGGTTCATAGAAATAGCATTAGCTAGAAAACCAGAACTCCAGCTAGGAGGATTTCTGAGCATGCAACATTAGTTGTGCTGTGAATTTTGGAGGCACCAAGGAGCCCCTCTTCCCTCAAAACAGGGCAGTTTCCTGGAAGAGGTGGAAACCCAGGGGCAAGTAACTGATCTCAGCCAAGCAGGGTCATTGCTTCCACTCTGGATTCCCACATAACCAGGAATGTCAGACACCAGGCTGGTACACAGAAATACAAGGAAAAGAAAGGGAGAATCCATCCATTGTGTGTCTGTCTCGATCTGTTCTTTTCTTCTCCTCCCTCAATTCCACCTAGGACTGAAGACCTTATCCCTTCAAACAACCTGTCAGAAACTAAATCTCTTCTAGGTAAAATTTCAGCCTGAATGATGAGAAAGACTTTTTAAAAGTCTGGGAATAAATATTTGAAGATCCTTATTATTGTGTACACAACAGCAGCTGCTTTCATCCTAAGCTTGAATGAAAATTGCAGGATGGAAAATGCAATTCACAGATGAATAAGCAGCAGTTGTCCTGCACTGCAAATGAGCCAAAGCAGGGAGTACAGGGACTCATGGAGTTGTGCCCAGCTTTGGCTGGTGGCTTTGGCATCTCCCTCATCACAGACAGGGAGCTCATAGGCCAAAGAAACTACAGAAGGAAGCACCCCTACTCCTGACTAACAAGTGCCTGAAGGTTCCTGTGCAGAGCAGGCGGAGGGACACCAGGAAAGGCAGCACAGGGAGGTGCAGGGTGTGCTCACCTCGTCCCAGCAGGTCACAGCTGCTTGCCATCCTCAGGAGAGGCCACCACCTTGATCTGCTTACCATCTCTTCTGGCTACAAGGAGCAGATGGGGCCAGGAGCTGGCCTTTGGAGCAGGGCTGTGGATGGAGCCTATGGCTTGCCACGTGCTCTTCCAAGCCATCCATTCCCATCTCCCTGTGGCAGCTCCTTCATCAAGTGTGATCGGACCTTTGGGTCTGGAGTGAAACTCTGAGTCTTGGCAGATTCCTCATGCCTCTGGGTTTCAGAGAGGCCACCTCTGCAGGTCTGGGATCCATCCTGGAAACTGGCTACTGCTTGTAAGACATGAGTGCTTCGCCCTAAAAATAGTCAGCGGCGCATTCAGAGCCGGAGAAAACAGAGACAACACTTCTGAACTCAGCTCTGAGCACTGTTTACCCCTTAGGATATCCAGTAATGTTTCCTTCCAGGAGTAACCACTGGGAGATATCCGCACATCTGCCTGGCTTGCAAGGATGTCAGGAGAAAAGCTCTCAACAAAGAGCTGTATCTTACATCACACCCTCGATGCAGGGAGCCCCAGGGCTTTGGCATACCTTTGTGAGGAGCACATTCCTGAGTCGAGGGCTCTCTCTTCACAGGAACACCCTATCCTCCAGCACCAACACACTTAATCCACAGCCCCATGGGCAGAACTTCCCACCACCCACAATTCCTGGGTGATGCAGTGAATTCTGTTTATAGCCAGATACACCGCTGGCAAGCAGCTAATTACCCAGCAGCAAAAGCAGAGGAATGAGAGTCAAAGAGCCATTTCCCAGTGCCAAGTTCCCCAACTCTTCCTCCCTCTCCCTCCCTCTCTCTCGTTCTCTCTCCAGAAAAAGAAAACCAAAAGGGGATGGCATGCTCAGCACATTGAAGTGCTTTGAGACTCAACTGAGTAATCCACTCATTATTTTTCTTTTCAGAAGTTAAGAAACCGGGATCTGCCAGTATTTCCAGACACAAAATGCAACGGTGAGTCTTTAGTTCCTGAGGTTCCATATTCTGTAGGTGTTCTTGTGCATTTCCCTGTTACAATGTCAATGGAATAATCCCCCTTTTTTGTCCTGTTATCCGGTTATCTTTGAGAGGTTTATCAGAACAATCCAGACTGGTTTTGTAAATTCAAGTGTATATTCGTGATGCAGATATAGCTTTTCAGCTGGACACAATTTTTGGAAGGAGGAGATTCCATTTTCACTTACTTTTCTCAGGCTCATTCCAAAAAAGAAAGCCAACCCCTGCCCTATTTTGGACAGGTGGAGGAGAAAAATGGATGCAATGGACAGGTACCAAAACACGTGCTGCAGAACCAGGCTCGTTTTGTCTGGCAGGAGGCCCTGATGTGTCTGAAAAACCACAAGGAAAGACCCCCAGCCCCACCAAGAACAAAGGCAGGAAAATCCAAACCCCAGTGAGAAGGGCAAGAGGTGAATTGGAGCCCTGCTGCCCTGTCCTGCTCTGTGCTGAACTCCCCGTGGGCCGATGCCGGCTGGGAGGAGCGTGTTCCCTTGGGCTGCGGCAGCCAGACCGGTTTGGTGACTGCTGCATTTGCTTTTCCCTGGCCCCCGCACTCCAGGTGCTGCCCCTCATAATCCTAATCCATCCCCGTGGTGCAGTGCCCCGTCCTGCCTTCCTGCGCAGCAGCGCGAGCAGCTCCTGGCTTTTCCTTATGATCAAGAGGAGGAAGATGATCCCATGGCTGCAGGGAAGGATTAGAGGTTGGAATCTGTGCCCTATTTCGGGCTATGCTGTCGGGCAAATTGAATTATCTGTGCTTTCCATAGTTCCTTGTAAAGAAACTTTACACTTGGAGATGAGGACATTATCCTGCTTCCCTCCCTCTCTGAATTAAATATCTGTCAATTCTTTGCAAGATGCAAAGGGACCCAAATCCCACACAAACACGCCTGCAGATACTTTTCAATGGATTTCATACCTGGAGGGTCCCACTGGAATGCAAATATCCAGCCCTTCCCAATTAAACAAGTTTCTGTACCACAGATAACCTGAGCTAAAGGAGGTGGAATAGTCCATATGGAAACACCATCCCATTTAAAACATTATTAAAACTGATACCTTTCAGTGCACCTGGAGAGGAATTGTCGATGGGAAAGCACCAGTGGAGCACAAAGCCAGAGGGAAGCGCCTCTGGGAGCCACCTTCCTGTGCTGTCTCAAGGTCTTGGGAGAGCTGGAGAGACACCAGCAGGGCCATCACCTGCCCTGAGCTGGCACAGGCGATGGAGGGCCCCGAGCCCCACAGGTGAGTGGATCCATCCCAGATGTCACAGCTCTCCCAGAGGTAAAAGCCAATCCTGCTGGAACTGCGTCATCCCTCCGTGAATGCCGGGGCTGCTGCTGGATGGGGCAGAGGCACCCAAACAGGAAAGTCTCAGAAAGAAAAAATCTGCTGCGCTGTCTGCTGCCATCAGAGCTGTGTCAGAAGACTGGATCTGGACACAGGATCTGTGTGTGTGTTCTCCTAAAGACACAAAGCCCCTACGTGCTGATCCCATTTTAGCCCATCTAAGAGTCCAGCCAACAAAATCACTTTTGGTTCAGCTTATTCCTGGAAGCGTGTGGGGCGCTGACCCCAATATGTCAAAGCAAAGTCCCAGCTCTTCTGCAAAACCTGGGATCATTTTTCCAACCAGTGTCCCGTCTCAGCTATGGAAAATCACCTTCTAAAGGTGCAAATACCATTTTTCATCAGTGTAACAGCACACTACAGCTACAACACACACGCTCACAGCTTGTTTAATTAAGGAGCCTAATTTCCCTCAGTTGTCTGTTCAGGCATCCCACAGGTGTTTCATTTCAGAGTGCATTAGTACACCAGGCTCTAAGCCCAAAAGCTAATTTTTAACTTAACCTAATAATGTCAGTAATAACGACCTGTGATTACTGTCTTGTGAATCAGAACCTACGATACTTAAAATAATTAGCATCAAAGCCTAACTAGCACCTTGCTAAATTCATTATCAGCCCTAAACCCTCAGCACTGAATTGAACTTTAAACTGAATGCTGGTGTGGGCTTTCCCCCACACACATTGGACGCAGTAATTTATCAAATTTCAGTTTGGAAATGTAGTTAAAGTTTTGATCACCAATCTTTTCTTGGAGGAAGAAACTGTGGTATCAGCACTGGGTACAATTTGATTAAAAAACAATGAGCTATTTTATGTGGTCCCTGCTGTATTTGGAGCACACATTTCCCCCCAGCTGGGGAATTGCTCCAGGAATTACTGCACCGACCCAAACCTGTGTCCAATGAAGCCCATTAAGCTCCTAGTGGGCATCTCCGGGGGCTTCTGAGGGTGACAGAAAGCAGCTGGCTTTGGGAGAGGAAGCTTGGCTAAACCTTGACACAAGAGATTCCTCAGTGCCTTTCCAACCCAAGAGAAAATCATATCCTCACACTTTTTGCATCCCTTTTTGACAGTCAGCCTTTCCTCCAAGGTCAGACAGCGACTCAGCTGTGCTCTGCCTCTGGAAAGGAGATGCCTGTTCCTGAGGAGGTGGCTGGCACTCCTGCTAAGTGAAGGAGTAAGAAGAGAGCCCAGGGACCGGCTCCCCTCTAACAGCTGCAGGAGAAACAAAAACCTTTCCCAAAGCACAGTCAACAGCAAAGGAGGAGACAGGAGGGCTTTGAAGTGTAGCTCTTCCTCTTGGATCAAGTGGGAAGAGGTGGGATAACAGCAAGTGCCTGTGAGCAGCCAGTAATTACGGAGCTGAAAGCGAGATGACTCGGAGGAGGTCAGGAGCCTTCAGCAGCATGTGGCTCACAGGCTTTTCCCCAGGACCCTGCAGCTTGCCCGTGACCACCTCATTCTGTGCCTCACGCGCCTGCTGCTGACAGGAGCAGCTCCCAGCTGCTGCCCCGCCGTGACAGAGGGGCTTGGAGGCCACACCTGACTGACAGACCCCACCCAGGCTGATGGCTGCAGCATCCAGGGCACCAACCCCAGCTGGGAACCAGAGACAAACCAGAGGTGAAAGCTGCTGAAGCTGGCAGGAATCCCTTATCCTGTACTTGTGCCACAGAGAGGAGCAACCAGAACACAGACCCTGAGCAATAAACAATATTTCAGGCATTACGAACACGCGGGAGAGCTCCGCTGATGAAAGATTTGTAGCTGTTATTCATATCTGCCGAGTCCAAGCTGAGACCTGAAGCTCAGTCTGCACTTGAACCTTCTCCAGGTGCTCAGATTTCCTGATGTAGATCTGCCTGACAAAACAACAACAACAACAACAACAAAGGCGTGAAAACATGCTGTTGATTTGGAGAAGAATTTCCTCATCGCATCCAGGAAAGTTCAGAGAAGAAATCGCTTGCCCGGGATGCATAGCTGTTAATACCTTCTCACAAGCCTTCCCACCCACAGAATGAAAAGCAAAAACCAGTTGGCTTTGGGGTATAAACCAAATTAGAAACAGAGAAGGGAAACCTACCAAGTACCCACAAGGAGTTTGGCTAAAGAACTGTGATGCTTCTGAACATTTGACTTGAAATTCTCCCACAGAAAAGGAGAGGGAGGCCAAAGCCTAAACATTCGATTGCTTTTAAAAATGCTACTTGAAGCCTTTAAGCCAATTTGGGAGATTCTGCAAATTTTGTCCTGATCAAAAAAAAAAACCCCAAATAAAAGTTCCCAGTTCTAATCATGTTGGAAGTCAGATATCCTAAATGTGCTCTTTGTGTTATTTGTCCCAGCTGCCACATTATCGCAGCCCAATATGAACAAGTCTGAGACCAGCCACGATCAGTATCTGTGAAAAGGATCCTTAAGAAAAAATCTCCTGGGTGTAAAAAGCTAAAGGTCCTGCAGACCATTCCCATTTTGTTGGGACACAGCATTGCTATGGGAGACTCTGGCTGTAAAAAGCTCTCTGAGCTCACTCACGTTCACAGAAGATCCTGGAGGAGGTGTGATGTGATCATGAGCACCTCAGCCAATATTCACCCTGGACTATTAGAATTTTATATTGTTTGTATTATTAATTACATTAATTACTGGCAGGGTCCAGGGCTTTCAGCCCGAGCCTCCTGCACAGTTCTGACTGCTCCAAGGTTTCCTTCCCTCCAGAACTGTCTTCCGCAAAGCCTCTTGGCCAAGCAGGTCCTGCACCTTCCTCACTTCCAGGTGGAGTTCGGAGCACTTCTCCTGCCCTTACAAGTCAGCCAGCTGTGAGTCTGCAGCTCCCTGCAGGGTTCCAAAACCTCCTGCGAGGGTGGAGCAGGAAGAGGCTCCTGGAGTTCCCTTGCCAGAGCTCAGGAGGGATGTGCAGCACCAGGAGTGGCAGAGCCGGGCAGCCATGAATGGAGAGGGAGAATGGATGCTGGGAGATGAAAGGGAAGGGAGAGGAGGGAAAGGAAAGGAAGGCATAGAAAGAGATGCAGGAAAACTGGGCTAAAAAAATTAGGTGTTATTTAACTACTGGAATGTGCTCCTGCCCAGGCTCCTAGGGAGGGTACACGTAGGACAGGAGTGAATATGCTGTGACAGGAGCAGCAGCAGAGCAGGTCTCCGGTTCACCTGGAAGGAGGGAGGTGCATAGGCACTGACGTAGCCCACGTGAAAGAAAAAATGTGGCTCTGAAGTGTTTGGCATCAGCTCCTGTGTATCTCCACACGTGGATTTCCAGACGTCGTGCAGAAATCTTTGCATCCTTCCCATACAAAGCCACTCCTGAGTTCCACACAGGACTCCTTGACAGTCACATTTAATAACCCCATTCCTTTTCCTCCCAACAACCCAAAAGTCATTCATTGCAGCTTCATAGGATTTGATTCAGAAGAGAGTGCAAATAATTCAACATAAATATAAGAGCTTTCAGCACTTAGAGACACTGCCTGTGGAGAACACTTTGCTTCGGGGTTCTGCTTTCTGGGCAACGTGAGAAATGGGCTGGGGGCTGGGCAGAAGTCACCTTCCACAGGAGTTTGTGTGATGGTGCTAATCTTCATCTTCCAACTCATCTTTGGACAGCAGTGTGGGAGGAACTGAAACGTAGGGCAAGGACTCACATCTGAGTAAACAACATCAACGACTGAGGCTTTTGCACCCTGCCTGGCATTGGCCAGCGATGAAGGATTTCCCTGCAGCCACAAACCTGTTGTTCCACCTCTCTCCATACACAGACCTGTGCACAAATACACACACAGACTTTGGGGGCCCATTCTTACAGGTCAGCCCCTGCTTTCCCCCATCACCCACGTCCCGTGGCATCGCTGCGCTGACCCCAGTGCTTGGTGACCCTCAGCTGCTGTTTCAAGGAGGAAGAGGACGAGGCTGCAGCTCCCTCCCTGGGCTCCTCCTCCCTCCATCCCAAGCTTGCCTCGAAGCACGGAGGCATCCCTGTTCATTTAACCTCCAGCACTGGGTCGACCTTCGCCCCGCCCGGGGCCCAGACCCTCAGGGAGCGTGAGCTGCTGCCACCTCGCTGGAGAACTGCTGCGGTGGCTCCGTGCCATCCTGCTGGTGCAAACGATCCTTCCAGAATCCTTTCAGGTGTGTTATTAATTCCCAGGGAAAACTGCTGGTAGATTTTCATTGCATAACACAGCCAACCTCAGGACCAAACCAGAACGGAGGTGTTTAATCAGAGCAGTCCCCTCCGGTTCCCACGTCAGGGAGCGGAGCCAGATCTACGTCTGAGCTCTGCTGCTCGCGAGCCGAAGGGACCCGGGGGTTCTCCGTGCTGCTTTAAGCATCCATCAAAACAACTGTAAATGAGTTACGTTTCAAGTATGCAAGAACTTGCTTCTCCATGCCAAAAAACGATTAGTGTTCTCAGGCTTCCAGCAATGCAAAGCAGAGTCTGCAATGTCCTGATGAGAGATAGATGCATTTCCTCTTAGACAATTAATATTAGGGGTGGGTTTTATTGCCATTCTTTTTTATGTTGTTAACATCCTGCCCTCTTTCCTGGTTCCTCCCAAAGAGCTACAATGCAATTTGCAAAACTCCCCTTTGTAAGATGTAAACATTTACTAAACATTGTCTTTCCACTTTGTATTATGACAAAAGAATAGAAGTCAAGATGTTAAATATATTTCTGTATTTGCATCTGAAAGCCCCAGGCCTTCCTGAACATACTTGCAGATAACTTCTATTGTTTCCAGCACGTTGTTACCTTTTTCTGTGGATCATCAGCTCCATGAAAATCCAAGGGCGAGGTCTCTGCTGGAACGCTGCGTAGGACCCACCTACCAGCCAGTGCCTTACCAATGTATCTATGCCGTATGATGATGAGCATCCACGTTATTCCACCTGATTGTTTCATCCTGGGACATTCCCAGCCTGGCCTCCAAACACGCCGCCGGGATTTCGGAACCAGAGCGTTTTTCTCCAGTGCAATTCCAGCTAAACCAGAGGCTGCAGCGGTGTCTGCAGAGGGCATTCCTGGAGCTGCCAAAGCAGCAAAGCCTTGGGTGGTGGGAGTGCTCCTGCTGTCCCTGTGGGGTGGCCGGGCTGTGCCAGGGCTGTGGTGCTGCAGGACAGACCAGGGGCTGCCCAGGCTGCCCAGGAGGGCAGCGAGTGCTGACAGACCCCGAGTGCAGAGCACAAACCACCGGCACACCAAAAACCCTCCCGAGCGTTCTCCGAAGCCAAAAACACCTGGAAACACTTCAATCACCTCCCTCACATCTCCACTGGGTAGAAGAAATCCAGTGGCTTCGTCGGCAGTGCCTTTGCCAGAAGCAATGAAAACAGGACCTTCAGCCCGGTTTGGACGGAGCCTGGAGTGCCCAAAGCTCCTTCTCCAGCTGCCCAAAACCCCTCCCTGAGGCCCCAGCAGAGCGTGGCCACCTCAGCCCCTGCAGCAGCGCACCCACCGTGCTCTCGTGCTCCCTCCTTTTGTGTTTGCCTCTCTCTCTGCTTGCTGCAAACACCATCCTGTGCTTCCCAGATGGTGAGAGATGGCACCACATTCACTGATGTTGTAACATTCTCCAAGGGTGTAAAATAAAACCAGTTTTGCGTCCCATATCCCTGAGCAAATGCCTTTCCTTTCCCTTTCTTCCTTGTTATTTTGTGCATGTGTGTACGCATGTATTTTTTCAGGAGTGAAGAGCACACTTCACCCCATTACACAAACACACACACGTTCTTTAAGCACAATTATTTGAAAAATTTCCTGTTAAAATTCCTACTAAATAAGTAAACATCATTTAAAGAAGAACCGCTGAGCGTCACTTGGTATTTTTTCTTTAAATAATAAGAAAATCCAAGATGTGAGGGTGTAAGAAGAGATGCCCAGAGTGACTCCCTAATGCAGATGTGACTGGGATACGAATTTACAAAACTGATTGGGGCAAAGGAGAGAAGACTGATTTTTTCTAGAGCCATAGGAATGGTTTCAGAGCTTAAATCTTTTTTAAAATCACACCGCAACCACAGGGGCCATCTTTGTGAAATTTTTGGAGGGAGGTGGGGCTGTTTGTTTGTTTTAAATAGCCTGTTAACCTCATCTGCTGCTGCAGACAAAGCCTTAGGCCAATCCTGCAAACACCTCTGGTATTGTTCAGAGCAGTCGCTTTTGCACCTGCCAGGAAATTTGTGAGATCAGAGACGCAGATCCACCTCCTGCAACCTCTTTGCCTTCCTGGAAACTCCCCCAGAATAGCTGACTGGGTAGGATTAGGCTCTTGCTTTGGAGGTTGATTATGTGATCTCTGTTTCTTCCAGCCTTGCCAGCCAGGGCTTACCTCCAGATGAGTATTCCAGCACGTGCTTAACCTTAAGCAATGAGATGCTCATGCTTATAGTCAAGTATAGGCTTAAAAATTTTGTTGGAAGCAAATCACAAGCACATTCTTACATCCTTCCCTGGGCTGGGCCTAACCAGAGCTCTCCTGTTAAAACAGAGGGGGTTTTTTCTCCCAACACTTATCCCATCACTGTAGTTTCCCTCCTCAGCTACCCTCTCCAACTGCTTCATTCCAGTGAAACCGAGGGGAAATGACATTTTCTCCTTCAGCAGTAGATCATAATTGACAACAAGCCTTAGATTGGGCATGAATTCACAGGAAGAGGTGACACCTTTTATTTAGCACAGCTCTCCCAGGCCAACTGTACACATGGGCCTGTCCCAGATCTGGGATCTCTCCCTAAAACAGCTCCTCTCACACATCTTGCGCTCCCACAGCTCTGCACGACTCCAGGCACACGCAGAGGCTTTATGGGGCTGGGGGGAAGCTGCCTCCTCTGTTAAGCATCCAGGAAACAGAAGGAATGCAGCGTGTTGCTCCCGCCTAGCAGAGAGTTAATATCCTTGCACATGAGCCATTTCACCTACAGCAAGAAGTGAAAGCATTCGACTACACCCAACAAATGATCACAGAGCACCCTGCAGGGAATCTGCTTCCATTTCAAAGGGAGAGATCAAAACCCACAAAGAAGAGAAGAGGGGGGGAAAAAAAAGGATAGAAAGAAAGAAAGATGCTCCCAGCCGGTGCATGAGATCAATGTTGGGCCCAGCCTCAGAAGTTTTCAGAGAGGAAGGGAGAGATACGGACAGAAGAATCATAGAGCACCTTCAGTGCCGGATTATTTATGTGCTGGGGGTTTGATCCTACACACCAAAATAAATGGGAGGTTTGCCACCAACTTCAATGGAAGCAGAAACAAGTCCTATCACCTTGAGGTTTATTGACTGTCTGCAGAAAGTTTTAAATTTTATACAGAAATTAAACCGAGGATAATTTGACAGTTTAATGGTGACGTCGTGGTTTTTACATTAAAAGAGACACAAATTTATCCTTTGGGTTTCGCAATTATTTTTTTTCCTGCCTGTTGGTTTTTTTCAAGATGAATTCTCATTTTTCAAGGGAAGACTGATAAAAATGGGACATTTCTGTGCATAAGAAAAAAAAGAGCTCAAAGCTCAGTCGGGCCCTACACGCCTCACTCGAGGCTCAGTAGTCTGAAGCAGCTGGCATCAGTGGTAGCAGCAAATTAGCCATCCTGTAAGTGCTCCACTCCCCTGCCAAAAACAAAGACTGTCCTAATTTGAACTACGCCAAATAGGGCATTTGACCATGAAAAATGACTTTAAAGAGATGAAAAAAAAAAAAAAATCAAATCCTGTATTTGGCACCAATCAGCTGGTCCAAAAAGTGAGGAATCTGCTGAGTGACGGAACCAGGCTCAGGACTCCCTGCAGCTCCAGCTCCTCAGGAAGTCCAGACCGAAACTGATGTGGAAAAGCCCAAGTAAATGACTTCCCTACCCCTTGGTCATTTAATCATTGATTATTAAATTAATCCACTAGTTGAAGCCAGTTAGTGCCAGTGCAATGAGCTGGCCCGGTAAGATTGAGTTTGGGCTCAGCAGCCTGGTGGCAGATATTTAAAGTTAGGACAGCAGTCACACTTCCACCAATATGAAGCTTAAAAGATGATCCATCTCCAGCTGGTTGGGTTCATTTCTTTGGAAATCCAAAGTACCCTGAGCGTCAGCTCCATACCTCCAGGCAGACTGGGACAGGACCCAGAGTCTCTTCGGGTGTGACAGCCCAGCAGCTGCACAGGATGGGGGATGCAGGTGGGAGGTGACAGAACTGGTGAGCAACAGGAGAAATGCAAGACCACAGCAGCCACCCAGCTTCACCTGCCACCTTAAGGAGGCCTTTTCCAGCCATCCTGTGGGACCCTTGGAAAAAGGAGTCATTCACTGGTCTCCCATTCAGCACTTGCAGGAAGGAGGCTGTGCCCACAGCTCTCTTCCTCCGCATCCCACAGGGACATCTCCCCGTGTCCCTTTCACACCTGGGGCAGCTCAGTCCTGGAGACAACACCACCCGTAAGCTCCAGGAGTGGGAGCAGCCCCTGGAGCAGAGGCGGATGGGAGAGGGGATGCAAGTGGGACAGGAGGAAACATTTGATGTTCACACAGGAATGAAAAAACTCTAGTTCTTCCTTCTCCCGCTAAAAGATTCCACCACCTAGGACTGTATTATTTCTTATGAAAATACAGGAGGATCCTTGTTCTGGGCAACAACAACAACAACAACAACAAAAGTCTTTAAAATCAACCGTGAAAAATACAGCATGACCAAAACTATTTGAATTTGTGCCATGTTCTGTAATGAGGTTTTTTTTGATTGCTGGACTGGAGGAGGAGGGAAGAGGAAGAACAGCAAAAACATTTCAAATCAACCTAAAAGGATTTTTTTGCCCCTCTCCTGAGATTTTTCCACTTCAGTCAGTGCACCGGAGAACATCTCAGTCCCACAGCCCTGCCACTTCCAGCCCCTCGGCAGCGCTGAGAGATCTCTAACACCAAATGGCTGGAGCAGAAACCTGTCCCGAGGCAGCGGGGCTGGAGCTGCCCTCCACACGGACACCACATTTGGCCCCCGAAATCCTCCGCCAGCGTCCGGGGCGGCCTGGGCAGCGTGCTCCGGCCGGTGGCTGCTCCGAGAGGAGACAAGCCTCTGCCTCTGGATGCATAATCTCCAATTTATACAAAGCTTTGAAAGGCATCCAACGGTCTAATTGGGAGGCCCTTAAATTAAAGTGGGGATGGGATTTGGAATCCACTTTAGAGCCTGCGGTTTGGAGGGAAGCATGGGGATCCATTTCATCTGTGTTGATATCAAGGGAGCCCAATATAAATGTTTTCTGGCACTTTTATTCCTCCAGCCCTGGGGTTTACACGAGGGTTGGCTTTTCGTTCAGGTTTTTTTCTTTCTCTGTTGTTTTTTTTCACTCTGAAGCCTCTTCCAAGTGTAATTTTGGAAGAGGGGTGTTACCACAGTGTCTGGGGCACCACCACTTCTTTCAGGTCTGGCTGCTGGACCACGGCACTGCCCCATGCCGGTCCCCTCACTGGTGGCAGCTGCCCTGCGTGGGTGGGACATCGGCAAAGTTGGGTTCTGGATGTGCTGCCAGGGAGTGGCAGGCAAGGGGAGCTGTGCCCATTACAGCAGCCTCGGGGCTGCTCTCAGGGACGGCTCTCTCTCCCCAGGCCTCAGCCCTGCATTTCCACAGCTCCCCTCTGGCCTGGGGCTTGGGAGACAGCTCCGGAGTGGCTTTATTGCCCACCCTCAGGAAAGCTGTGCTGCCCGAAGCCACCACGTCAGAGCTGAGGCAGATGCTGGGGGCAGGATGAGGGGGTGGGCAGGAGATGATCTCCATTTGCACATCTCCTTTTAACGGGACTCTGGTGGGGATATTGAGTCATTTTGCATCACTCAGAGCCTGGCCCACTGACACGGACGCCGTGGCTGAACGTGTCCCACCACCCTTTGTTCCCAGTGCAAACCAGCATTTTTTATTCCCTAGCCAAAGAATGACATTTCTATTTCGCAGGATCCTAAAGCCTAAAGGATGCTAATTTCCAACTTGTCCCACTATGGCGACTGACCACCTAAAGGTGAGAGACCGCAGGGTGAACACTCACCCTTCCAATGGTGCTTTTTGCTTTGAGGTCTGACAGAAAACCTGCAGTGCACTGGGAAGGGGGTGGGCTCTCCCCAAGCCCCCTCCCCGGCTGCCACAGCACGGCCAGACTGCAGCACAGCCGGGCTGATTTACGGCGCTGGAGAGCCGACCTCAGCATCCTGAGAGTGCTGGAACGTGTCAGCAGCTGCTCAATGCGGCCACCTCTCCTCCTAATCTTCGAATAAAACATTCAGCAAGCAGCCAGAAGGAAAATGATTTGAGGGAGTGGGAGGTTTCCCAACTTTGTATTTTTGCCGCCAGAACAGAATATTGCTCCTCCTCGCTGCTTGAAGTGGTTTGTGCTCACAAAAGCCCTGCAACAACAATGCCGAGCGTGCGCAGGAAATTCCCTTCACATCTCGGCGACACGAGGAGGAGGAACAGGGATGGTACAATGCACGCAGAAATATAAACATGAGAAATGACCTCATTTGTGCCAGCATTCCCAATGATTGTATGGGTTCGTGGCCGGAATTTCTCCTGTGGCCTTATTCCTGCTCTCCCCTCCCGTGTGCTGTATGCTCTGATCAAAACACAGGATAGGATCTTAATTGAGACTTGGCCTCGTGTCATGTGCTTTCACTCCAACTCCTAAACCTTGTCCCCAGCCAAGCTCCACAGTCATTCCCATTCTCCCGGAGCTGGGAGGGCAGGTTGGCTTTGGCCCTGTCCCCACGGGGAGCGACTGTGCTGGTTGGATGCTCTGGTAGAAATCCCCTGGTGGGAATTACACACAGGTATGAAAATAAGGGATAAGCTTGAGGCTAAAGTCCTGGCATGAGATGCAGAAAAACTCGCCCTCACCTCCCAGCCCTCCCTCGGTGACACCTGGCTAATCCTGGGAGCACACACATTACCTTCACCCCCCAGCAGCAGCAGGGCAAAGTGTTCCAGGTGTTTCTCACCTCTCCAGAAAAGCCAGCTGGGACGCTCCATCCCCCTCCTGTGACCCCAGAGCCGTGCCTCGCTCGGGATGACCCGCTGCTGAACACACCTCAGCCAGGCACCAGCTCTTTCTGGCCAGTGAGTCACAAATCCATGGATATCCTAACCAGAGCAGGGGTGGCTGATCTGCCACGCTTCTATTTTGCAAGAAGCTGTGACATTTCGTGAGTGTCTGCGCATGGGATCAGCTTCAGAAGGACAATTTCCCACAGAAAGGAAATTAGTCAGAATGTTTTGTTTCATTTTAAGCAGAAAGAATGTGAAACCCTTCCATAGGACATTTTCCTTGTGAAACAAATAAATATCTGGCTCTTTTGACACCTGAGGACCTGCTGTGTTACCCTGCCCTGGGGTCACAATAAGCATCAGCGACCCTGAGAGCAGACTTGGGAAGGCTCAAGACTCCAGGCCCTGGAGCAGGGCACAGAGCAGGAGCATGGCCCCCATTCAAATGTGTTTCTGGGTTCCTGCCCAGGGGGAGCAAAGGTGGAAGCTGCCCCTGCAGCTACATCCCATCAACGTTTGTGCCAGGAAAAAAAGTGCCCACAAGGTTACCCTGAAACCATCGCCTTGAGGGGACCTGGTTGTTCAGCTGAGACTCTTGGCTTGGGGAGCCCCGCTTTGAGCTCCCCGTGTTGGCCAAGGAGCTCCACATCCTCCCAGCTCCTCCCCAGGGCCGTCCCTGCCCGTGTGCGGCACACAGCACCCACCTTCCCCCAGCACACGGCAGAGCAGGCGGGCACAGCTGCCCCCTCCTCCCAGGAAAAGAGGGCTGTGGCTCGGGAGCTGCCTGCTGCTCCTCTGCCAGTCCCCTCCTTCATTAAATTAACACCTCGTTAGAAAATGCGAGCTGCTTTGTTCCTGCAAATGGTGCTGGAGGGTGTTTACTTTCCTAATGAATATCCTGTGTAGAATGGAAATCTGTCCCTGGCAGTCCTTAACAAGTGCTTCATTAAGCTGTTTGAAAAAATGTTCCTTTCTGTTCTCCTTTGAACAGGTTACGCTTTGCTCTTTTAAGCTGGGTTTTGGCTGCCTCCCCATACCTGAGAGGATGGGTGGAGAGGTGGCCATCTGCTCCCAGAGCGAGCAGCTTTTCCAATCCCCAGCACCAGGAAATGTGCTGAGAGACAGGGCAGCCTCTCCAGCGGGTGAGACAGCATCCCCCTGCTCCCAGGAGCAGTCTGGCACCCCGGCAGAGCAGCGGAGAGAGCAGCACTCACCCGTGAGCGGAGCCACGGGGTTCGCACTCTTGCAGCCCTGTTACAAAGCGAGAGGAGTTCAACAGCAAACCAGAAATGTGAGAGGAGGGGCGTGGTGGATGTGGGGTACAGACGACCCAAGTGATGTTAAGAAGTCCATGCCTAAAAAAGTTTGGAGGGTAAAACTTAACAGCAGATCCTCGGATTGAAATGTGATTTTGTCTGTGTTAGCGATGACAAATAAAATTGCTTATAATTGTGTTTAATAAAGCTCAGGTTGAAAACTGCAAGCTTGGGGATAAAAGTGTGTTTGATGAAGCTTGTTCCCCAGTCAGTACTGGAAATAGGCACCACACAGGTTGTCTTTCACCCAAGGCCGAAGGAGAGAACACAGGAGGACAGAAAACACATGGAGCATCCTCCCGGGGCAGGTCCCTCTCTTAAAAGACCTGATCCCCTCTCACCGCAGACACAGGTACAACAAAAGCCCAGAAAAACCACATCTCAGTAAAATTGTGTGCTATTCCTGGCACTGGTGGTTTGGCCCTTGGGATCTTCATCACCCAGCTTGGCACCAGCCACACAACCCTGACCTTGGGTGGCAGGGCCTGCACTCTGCCCTTGGGATGTTTGCTTTGCCCAGCACACAGCTTACAAACTCGAGAGGAAATGTTTGCTCTGCATTGGACCCTCCACTGGTATTTAACCCAAATGTTCTAATGGAATAGGGAGGTTTTGTGTGTGTGTTTCAGGATGTTTTAGTGGGTTAAGGAGGTTTTTTTCCTTTCTTTTATTTCTTTTTCTTTTGCTACTGTGTGGTGAAAGGCTGCCATCCAGGTCACCAGGCAACACCCACGAACCTGAGAGACACACGAGAACAGCAGTGAAATCGGCGTGCACGTACCAAAATCTGAACCAAAACGTGCAGCTGCCAACATCAAACCAGCATGTGCAGACTGAGGAAACCAGCCAGCTTCCCACCAGCCATCCCATTAGGACGAGTTCCCTTGTTACAACTATATTGATAGAGGAGTGGATAATTAACCACCCGGTGTCTGTACGGTACCAGTGATTGTCCAGTGTTATCTGACAGTGGTTTCAGAGATAACACTGCACAATGGCCTGTTTGGAAAGGTGGGCGAAGTGGAAAGAAGAACTGGAAAGTTTGCACGAAAAAAATAATGGCACTATTCAGACACTAAGATACTAAATTCAACTGTTCCACATAAATACCCATCTGACTTGGAAAGCTTTCCCAACAGAGGATACATAACTTTGATGGAAACACTGGTATTCCAGGGGCTGCACTTTCCCTTGGCTCCATCTCTTAGTTCATAAGAGAGAAAAAGGAATTCATCTGCCACTGGCCATTGAAAGGAAGAGGTTGAAAGCAGAGGGAAAATAGCTGAAGCACCCCAAAATACCAGACACAGAGCAAGGTGGATCATGTCAAGCAGTTCTCTCAGCAAAATCTGAATCCAAATTCTGGCCGCCCAATCTGGGAAACAAATTGTTCCAAACCAAGGAAAAAAAAATAGTTCTCTGTTAACCAAGAGTAAGGAATTTAAAGACTAAACATGTAAGTCCAGTCTAACAGCCTGCAAGCCTGTCCTAAACCTGAGAATCTCCGCTTTTCCTGTGGACAGATGACTCCAGCTGGCACATCCGTAGGTCACCTCCAGCACTCAGACCAAATCAGCATTGCCGTTATCTACTAATACATGAACCAGGATTAAATCCTTATAAACCAAGGTGGGCTACATCCTGCCCTCAGTGCCCCATAGCCACTAGGAACAGCTTTCCCAAAACCACAGGAGTCACACATCTCTTGTAACTGAGATTAGAATCCAATGTGATACCTCTGAGGATTTTTTTTGTTGTTGCTCTTCACTTCATATGAGCTAATGAGCAGCTTTGCCTCTCTCAGGCAATTGGACAAATGTGCAACCTAACAAGTTGTGTTTGCACCTCTGTCTGTTCTACAGGTAACAAATGCCACGTGGGTTCCAAAGGTTGTGTTTCACACGCACACTGCTCTTACTCTGCAGGGTAAGGTTACACAGGGAAGAGGACGGGACAGAGGTGGGACTGCCTTCCTTACCAGCAGGCCTGCAAAACCATCCACATCAGAATGTCTGCACTACTTAATAGACACTAAAAACATATACTCAAAGGCAGGCAGGAAACAAAACTTATCAGCCCTGTTCCTGGAGAGGAAGGGAAGCCATGACACGGTGAAGGACCTCTCGCTCCCTATCCCTGCACGCCTTCCAAAACAAGATCTTGAATAGGTTTTACTGGACCTCTGCATCTCTTCAAGGCTGGGTTAATTAATCGTATCTAATGCTGGAGACATTGGCAGAAAGCTTGTCAACCTCCTTCACATTTTATTCACTTGCCATAAATTTGGGGAAAAAGAAATGGAATAGTACATACGAAGAGAGAGGGAGGAGGAGTTTGTTCTTCAGCCGAGTGAAAAAATGGCACAAGAAGGGAAAGAAATCGAGCAGGCAGACAAGCAATAAGCTCATCAATAAACAGAACTGGTAACAGAAACCCTTCAAAGACTGAGCCAGAGTCGTCCTCACCGACAGCAGAGGAATCCAAACACCATCCCTGCATGTTTACATCAGCAGAGAAAAAGGGACACAGGAATGGCTCCCTGAGCCACCTTTCTGAAACTGAATTCCTACTGACTTCCTGCACCTGTGTGGAAAAGGCAGGGTGAAAAGTACCCCTTCCTAGCTAAGGGAAGGCCCCAGCATCTCCTACAGAGAATGACAACAACCTGAGGTGCTCAGGAGACTGGAAAAGCAGGATACTGCGTGGTGAGGGAGACAAAGTGAAAACTTGGAGCTACATGATAGCTCCCTGTGGCCCTTCCTACACCATATCTGACCCCATTCCCTTTCCTTCTTTCAGCATCGATCAGAAATTCCACCTGTTACAGCCTCCTACATTGTTCTGTAGAAAACCAGGACAAAACCCAGCAGGTTTTCCTGCACTGCTGCAGGAACAGCCCCACTATTGCATGACACCTTTCGCAAGGCTCATGCTGTGGGATGAAATTGTCCCTGGGCTCACACCACTACAGCTCCCACCCTGCCCAGCACTGAGGGCTGGCCTTCAGGGCCTCGCCCAGGGCCCTGAAGGTTTTTACCTGGAGACAGGAACAGCACAGGGCCAGGCAGTGGGGAACCGTGTTGCCACCCCCAGAGGGAGAGGGTTGCTGGCAGGGCAAGGACACCTGCCCAGAAAGTCCCAGCCATTTCCCTTTCTTCCCCTTACTGTGGATCTTTTTTCAGTCACATTATTCCAAGGAACTCTTATTTTTGCAGGAACACTGGTGTCATCCCTCTTAGACGATAAACATTTACAAGCCAAAGCATAATTCCAAATGCTTAGCCCTTAGTCAAACACTAGAAAGTAAAGGTCAAGCTGTAAACATCAGTATTTTTGTAAAGATTGCGCACATTCGTGTTTTGAATTCTTGTTTTCCTTAAGTAAACCCCAGGCAAGAGATAACAGATGCCTAATTTCAAAGCCCCTGAAACTTCTAATTTGGCACGCAATGGCATGCGCTGTAATGACATTTACAGAAGCGCTCTCCGAAGCGTTCACACATGAAAAATTAAAGCGCAGAGAGTTTGTTTTATTTAAATCAAACCTATTTTCAGAAACCTTTTATCCAGCCATAAACTGCTGTGCAGCAAAAGAACAACATTTGTGCCTCCAAGTTTTCTTCCTAATAACAAGCCAGCGAGGCAGCGCGTTCTGCCTCAAAGGACCATTAGGAAAGTATTTTTTTGCTGGGGGGTGTATGGGGATGTTTGCTACTCAGACAGATAAAGACGACTTAATGTTCCTGCAAAGCCGAGCACTCAGAAGTGAGAAAAAGGCAGAATTACGGTAAATGGAGCCATTTTCCCTCCCCTCATGCATGTGCACGATGACACAGCACACTCCCATTTTCCCGGCAGGGTGCTTGTCCCGGGCTCGGCCAGGCGAGGAAGGGGCTGCTCTGACTCCCCAAATCCCTTTGGTCCGGGAGTGATGAGCCCCAGCGCACTCCGTGTGCTCCAGAGCCCCTCAGGCACCCAGGGCTCAGCCCAGAGGCAGAGCAGCAGTGCCCTGGTGCGCCATGGCCCTCTGGATGTGGCACAAATGTGAATTTATCTTTGCCATTGCCCTGCACAGAGAAGGGACAAGCTTTCCCCAATTTCACAGGCTAGGAAGCAAAGAAGGGAAAGGGGAGCTGAAGCATCCATGGCTATGGGGACAGTGCAACCAGGCATGCCAAAGAGTTTTCATTTTCCAGAGCTCTACAATGGTATTTTCTACACCACAGCTCTCCTGAGCTTCTCCCGCAACTGCTCAGGTTTTCAGGTCAGTACCCTGGGTCTCAAGTCAGAGACCCAGAATATGAGGAGCACTTAAATTAGTGACCACCCATGAAGAGTTTGGTTTCAGTAACTTGCCTGGAATCACTCTGGCAGAAGCACTGAAAGTGCTAATTCCCTAGTGAACATCTGAACAGCCTTTAATACTTTTTCCTCTTTCCACAAACCCCCACCTCACTCACCATTCATCTTTCCACTCCTGCCAGAAATGGGGTAGAGATCCTTGGACAATGGTGTCTTTTACCACACAACCCTGATTCATTCCCCAAGCAGGTCTGTAATTGTAGTGGTCTAATTAAAGGCTGTATCATAGCACAGAAGATGGGATTAGAGCCGGGAAGAGAATTAAAGTTGCAAGATAATTTTGGTATATCCTAAATGTTTTTAAATACAGTTTGCACACATGTGTGTGATGTCCTTGACTTCAAAAAAAAAAATCAAAATAAAGCTGCAAAAATCCTCTGAACAGCTGGAAGCAAATTCCAGCAGGGCTGGGACCCTTAGAGTTGCTGAAGAGACTCCCTCAGTGTAAGCGAGCACAGGACCTGCGTGAAGGGCAGCACGGTGCCTTCTGCTGTGCAGACAGGAGGGAGCTGAGGAGCTTTGTCTGGGGCCTTTGTGGAAGGGAAAAATGCCAGCTCCACGTCAGGATTCTGGAAGGAAACATGCTGAACACCAACTCTTCTATACCACC
The DNA here is from genome assembly GCA_013398855.1 of Mohoua ochrocephala. Taxonomy (NCBI): domain Eukaryota; kingdom Metazoa; phylum Chordata; class Aves; order Passeriformes; family Acanthizidae; genus Mohoua; species Mohoua ochrocephala. Next base: position 215,301 of record VZTA01010330.1, read on the forward strand.
TCCCCAAAAAACCAAAGTCCCGTGCTCTCTTTTCTCCTCTATTCCATAGGTATCTATGCACTGAGGGATGGAGGAGCTCTGCAAACATCCATCCCCCTCCTGCGAGCACAGGGGGAGATCCTCACCCAGACACGCGGGCGTTCCCGAGATTACTCCCGTCCTGGAAATACAGCTGCAATTCCAGAGCAATTCCTCTCCCGGCCGTGTCCCCCTCCATCTCCCCGAGGGACAGACCCGTCCTGGGTGGGGGCTGTGGGAGAGCAGCCGCCCCACAGCAGGGAGAAGCCCCAGCCGGCTCTGCAAAGACCAGGTTTTCCCCTCAAACATCAGCCGAGCACGTGCAAGGGGAGAGGTTTGAAATGTTCATTAAGTGGCCGAGTTTGGCAGCAAAGCAAAGTGAAAGTCACTCCTGCTGCCAAATCTCAACAGCACGGTGGTGCTAGAGCTGCTCAAATTGGCGGATATCTTACTGTTTCAAGGCAAGAAAAACCTCTTTTTTTTCCTTTTCCCAAAAAGCTGGTGGTGTCAGTCCCACATCAGTCACATGCCACACACACACACAGAGAGCAGCTCTGCCACTGAAACTTCTACATTGTGAAGAGAAGGGTTTGTCCCGATTTACAGCCTGGGAAGTTTTAGATTTCAGATCCACTCATCATAACAACAGAAACCCCCTCTATGGCTGAAATTCCTTCCCGCAACATTTTTTAAAGTATTTCCACTATATTGGCCATTTGCCAGCAATAAAGATGACTTTTGTACCAGCCTAGCCATGGGCATGGTTGATTTTTTTAACATTATTACTTTGGATCAGCTGTCAGGCAAGAAGGTTTTTTATTCTTACTTTTCCCTCACTGGGCTGAGCAGTTCATCATCTGTCTGCCTCAAGCTGAGAACTTTCATTTTAGACTCACAAAGTTGCCTAAGTTGTCTCTGCAGGCCTACTCCACGTAACAGGCAAATAACAAATGTGCTGAGAAAAGCTGCAAGTGAATTCATTGGGAATAGACACAGCAGACAAGAGAACACACCTCCGTGTTTAAGCTGTTAGGAACAAATATCTGCCTTGTTACACACAGTGTACCTCCAAAAGCAAATTACCCATCCATATTTGGTTCTTCAAAAGGAATCCACCACGGGGACCGGGTCTACCGGCAAAATCTGGTTTTACTGGTCTCATGTTGGACAGTAAAGTTGGCTGCAGCTGCCAGAGCTGGGACTTCAAAGAACGGAGGATTTGCTGGAAAAGATTCAGCCAAGTCCATTCCAGAAGCTCTTCCCTGACCCTACACAGCACCAGCTACACAAGAGGGAGGAGAAAAAAAATACTAATCCTCCTGTCTATTATGTACACTTTTTGGGCTTTAGAGTGCAATTATTTTTGTGAATAATTATAAAATTACTGACTAATATACACACTTTTGCTAATTTGGACTAATTGCTTTTCATAGGAGCTACGTTTGAGCTTGGAGCGAAGACTGTCCACAGAAGTCTGTTTTCTCTTTGGGATACTACTAAAGAACAAAGAAATGGAACCAAGTATGATTAAACACTGGCTAAGGAGCATATTGTTTTACCAGACAGAAGCATTAATAAATCATGGCATTTCTCTCTCTCTCTTTTCTATCAAAGGAATTTTTTTAGGACTAGACAGAAGACAGCTCTTTTTCTGAAAGCTTTAAGAAAAAACCTCAGGTCGTTTGTACTTCAATTGCCATTCAACTATTGCAGATATATTCTGAAAGTCATGAAAATTTGGCCTTTGGAGACTGCTTAAACAGATCACTAGAGCAGCATAAAATGGAAATGATTTTGGGAAATGGACAAGAGCAAAGAAAAAAAGAGAGGTTACTGCATAAAATAACCCCTATCAGTATCCGTTGAAATAATTCCAGGGGAAAATTCTCACTCAGTTCTGCATTCAGGTCTCCCAGCACCTTCGTCCTTGCTCAAAACAAGAATTTCCACTTCAAGCAAAGGTAAAACAGAAAACAAGAGGCACCATAAATGAGCCTGATTTTCCAGAAGATCCAAACCATGGCCAGCCAAAGAAACTACTCCTGGAGCCATGTCCATCTAGAAACCCAACCTCTGAGACACCCAGGGTTGCTCCTCAGATCCGAAGCGCTGGCCAAGGTTTTCATTTCGCTCGATGATTATTGTTCCGAGGCAGCAAAACGCGCTTGTCCAACCATCTGGAATTCCATGGATCCCTGCTGGCTCGAGAGTCCGGCGGGGAGATGGAAGCAACCAAGCTTTGCAATAAACACATTTTCGAGTTTACAAACCTTCCGTGAACGCTCTGAGGGAAACGTTTGGCTGTTTGCTCAAGCCCACGCTGCTTCAAGATGGGCTTGCACTGCAAGCCACGAACGCTGCCCATCCCAGAGGCCTCACGGGCTGCGGTGTGACCCTTCCAGAGCTCAGTTACACATTCACTGTGTGAACAACGCTGAGGTGGTTTGGATTTCACCTTTTTTGGTTGGAATGAACCGAAACCAATACCAAACCTGTGCTGGTGCGAGCCAGTCCCAGCCAGACCGAGCGCTTGTGCAGCTGACGTGTCCCTTCAGCGCCACTGGAGCTCGGGAGGTTTGCTTCGGTGACCTGTGGCCTTTCTTTCTTCCCACCCGCCTCATTCTTTCTTTCTTTGCTATGTATGTTAATTTGGGGAAAATCATAGCCTAGGGCAACACACCTGACTGCTTCCCACCCCAAAATCATTTACCATTTAATGCACGGTTACATTCATTCTTCTGCCTTTATAGTTCCCTAATGAGCTTGAACTGCAATTAACAAAATGATTGTGTTCGCTTTAGTACAATGCACCTGCAAATACCAGGATGGGAAGTCATATTTAAAACACAAAAATACGCTCAGCACATATTTCAGCAGAAGCCTGATATTCCAGCGTGGGCTTGAATTTCAGCAGGTGCCAGTGGCTGCCAAGTACTTTGTTTTCTAAAATATTTCAATTGGTCAGGGATGTCCTTGTATCTTCCTGTCCATGCTACCATAATTGTGTGAGAAAAAAAATTAATTATTAAATATTTTATTTTCCTACTGAAAGAATTTCCTACCCTGCACTCAATAATTTTTGTTGTGAAAGTTGAGGTTGAATCTGGCTTTAAGGTCTCTCGTGTACACACAGAGATCCTTTTTAACCCATTGCTAGGATTCATTCAAAACTGCTATTTATGAGAAAACACACCTGCCAAAAAGAAATGATCAGTTATTACTTACATTATTTTGTTGATATCAGACAGTTTCACTAAGTATGTGACAGCCAGATCTGCATACTGCAGCACATCTGTCTACATATTTTGATGATTTTGGGGAGAAGAAAGAAAAAGAAAAGAACAAAACAATGTTTTCTCTTTCTCTGCTTGTTAAACGGAGCACAAAGTAGAAATAACATGGTGTACACAGAAACAAGAACTCGCCACAGTCACATTGCTCCATCTATTGCTCTTGCTCAGTGCTTTTTCCTCTCTGTCACAAAATCAGAAATACCAATGAGCCTCTGGAGCTCCTGTCTTTCAATCTCCTGCTCACAGAGCCAGCCCAGGTTAGATCAGGTTGTTCAGGACCTTTACTAGTCAAGTTCTGGAACTCTCCAAAAGTGGAAATTCTACAATTTCTCACGGTTCAAGTGCTAAAATATTATTGCTGTGAAGAATGTTGTCCTTATATTCAGTCAGATTTCTCTTTGCTATAATCCATGGCAGCTGCCTCCTCTCCTTCTGCTGTGCACATCTGAGAAGAGTCTGGCTTCATCCCCTCTATGGCCCTTGGGTCATGGCAGGGTGCTAAACCAGAGTCCCCCCACCTCTCCTCCTGTGGCACCAGCCCAGCTGCTGACCCACCACAGCTCTCTGAGCTCCCTCCAGTTTGCCTGTGCTTCTACCAGAGTCCCAAACTGGATGCAGTGTTCCAGGGGCATCCTAATGAGCAAGAGCAGAGGGGGAGAGCCCGGCCAGGCCAGGCCAGGCCAGGCAATCCAGCAAGAATTGGCTTTTTTTCCTGCAGGAGCCAAGCCAATGACACATTGGATGTGGGGTCCATCAGGACTCCCAGTTGCCCAGGTGAAGAAATGTTACCCCCACACCTGCATAGGGCGTTTCTGTCCCAGGTGTAGGGCCTGACATTCATTTCCCAGCTCACTTCTCTGATGGCTCCTCTGGCCAGCACAGCAGCCACTCGTCCTGTGTTGGTGTCCTCTGCAGACTCCCTAAGGATGCCCTGTCTCTCATCAGGGCCGACCAAAGAAGATGTTAAACAAACAGTCTCAGCCCCTCAGCACCCTCTGATCGTCCTGACTGACCCCATGGGCTCGTGGTGCCTCATTTACCTACAAGATCTTTAATTCTTTAATGTTTGTACCACCTCCTCCCCTCAAGCTCTGCCACTGCGCATAGAGAGCTGAAAGCAGGTCTTCCTCATGAAAACCAAGACAGAACATTGAACACTTGAGCCTTTTCCCATGATTTTCATCAGCTGCTGCATTCAGCAGAGGGCCCACATCTTCCTTGGTCTCCCTTGTGTTGCACGGAGAAATAACCTGCGTACACTCCAAAAGCCTCAGCAGTTCCAGCTCCAGCTGAGCTTCAGCTTTCCTAACTCTGTTCCTACGTGCCCAGGCAACATTTCTGCGTTCCTCTTTGGTTGCTTGTCTCTGCTTTCGCCTCCATACTGCTCCTTTTTGCATTTGAAATCAGTCAGGAGTTCCCCGTTCAGTCACGCTGGCCTCCTGCTATACCTGCTCAGCATCCTGAACATCAGGATGGACGGTTCTGCTGCTTTGAGGAGGCTGTCCTTGAAGATCAAGCAACTTTCATGGGTCTCTCTGCCCTCCAGGGCAGACTCCCAGGAGATTTTGCTTACCAGTTCCTTGAACGAGCCAGAGTCCACATGCTTGAAATTTGGAGTGATTATTTCATTACTTGCTTTTCCCACTTCCCTCAGGTTCTTAACCAGCCATCTCATGACTCTGCAGCCAAGTCTTCCCAAACCATTTCTTCCTTATTCAGGAGCAGCAGGTCCAGCTTTCACCAGTCAACTTGTCCAGCACCAGCACCAAAATGTTGTCCCTCATGTATTCCATACATCTCCCACATTGCTTATCCCCATCACACTGCCCCTTCCAGCAGATGTGGGAAGTTTCATGTTCTCCTGAAAGGGTTTGGCCTATGGTCAGAAAAACAAACCCACTGCTTGATAACCAGCCTTTTGCATGAGTGAAGAGCAGAATATTCCTGTTGTGACTTTATAGACCGAGGTGCTGTCATCAGAAGCACACTTTGGGATCACAGCTGGAATCCACACCACATAAATAAAACAATCACAAGCCCCTTTGAAAAAGGCCCATTCTGACAAATCCACCCGTGGAGGATCCCTGGAGTGCTTCAGACAGTGTAGAAATACTGGCAATGCAACACTGAAGTGTTCACTGACAGCCAGTTCAGGTGAGCAACACTGGCTCAGTCTGGGACCTGCTAGGAAGCGGCACAACATGACCTACCTGAGTGATGAAAGCTCCAAAGCCAGACAGTCCAGAGGGCAAGGCCAGGAAATGAGTAAAGGAAGAAATATTTCTGTACCTTGTGGGCCCAGTCCCCAGCATCAATCAGTTCCAGTGACTGCCAGGGACTTAAATTCTTTTACAGACGACAGGATCTGCAGAACTGCAGAACTTTAGGAACCTGATACCGTATTTTAACGAACCTGGATACTGGCTGCACCTTTGCTGGCTTCTAAGTCAGGAGACAAGTAGTTTTTTTGACCTTTAGCTGAATTCCCCTTCATAATCATCCAAGCTCAGTGAAAGCAGAGTTAGCAAAGGCAAACCTGGCCTTCAGCGTGAGCTGGAGCTCGCAGTTTGCACAGGCCCTGAAAAAGCCTGGTGGTGTGAAGGAGTGCCTGATTTGGCTGTGACTCATTCACCCTGTCAGACAGCCCTAATGACCGGCCTGCCCTGGCCCTTCAGCAGGAAGGAACTCAGGACTTCTCCCATCCATACACTGACTGTTCAGACATTCACATCTCCGGGTCGTCCACCTCCGTTCCGAGCGCTCCTGCTCCAACACCACCACTGTCACCATCCTCACTGGAGCACCTGGGAAATGTTCCTGAATTTATCTTCACAACAGGCACACAGGGTGGATTTCCTCCATGTCAACGATAAGGCAATAACAGGACATTAAGGGCCGGATTTTTTAAACTAGAATTTGGTCCAAGTTCCAGCGAGTTTCAACAAAGCTTTACTTTGCCTCTTGAGCTGGTTTGAGCTCACTTAGAGCTCCTGGAGCTGTCAGAGTTCAGGCCATGTGAAAGTGCCAAGTTTCACACTGTTTTGCACATGAAACCATAAATCCCTCTCCAGAACCCCAGGGGCATGAGGGGGGTCGCCGCTCAAAAAGTTCATGAACTTTGATAAAATCAGGCAGATATCAGAGTTTGTAACAATGTACTAAATTAAGTTCTGTCCAAAAGCTTTTCATGGGCCAAGAGTACAAAATAGGTAATAAGAACATGGCCTGCTGAATCAGACCACTTAAAAAAAAAAAAAAAGGTCACTGCCATATTTAGTTCTTTATCTTTTTCAGTTAATTCATTGGCATTATTTTCCCCTGGAAAATCCAAAGGCAGTTTTCTTTATCCAAGATAATTTTAACTTTTGGTACATATCTAGACATGATCTTTTCCTGTTTAGTTTGTTTTTGTTTCTAAACTGTGCACCTAGCAAACAGAGATAAATAACCACATTTTAGAAGGTGAGGCCATCTGGAAATGTTTAGTTGCCTAATCCTAAAGCAGTTGTTATTCTGCAAAATGTTTAGAGATGATATTTCTTGTACATATATGAAGTAGTAACTTGACAGTATTTCTCACCAGTGCACTTCCAGTAAAAAACTAAACCTAAGTAATAGGAAAATCTTTGAAAATAGCAGCTTCAACTCCAAATCCTTTACAACTGTTGGCTGTTGGTTTTCAGTGAAAATTACAACCAGAATTTTCGCTATCTTATTTGAGCGAAGTTTTAGAGCAAAATTTGCTACTCAATGTCCGGGATGCTCAGAATGCAGAACTCAGAATAAAACTGAGAAATAGTTGCTCACCAACCCCACAAGCACATTAAAGAAGCTCTGGTGGATGGTTGCTCTGCACCCCAAGTTTCAAGGGAAAAAATATATCTTGACAGGCAGATTTGAGAGCTAGTTATGACAAATAAGTTTCTCCGTTGCCAGCCCAGCACAGTGCTAACACAAAGCAGGAGTCAGATTTTCTCGCCCACAGAGCAGCGATGATAAGGAGCCAATGCACTGATTTGATTCATACCAAAGTCATCCATGCAACTGATTCAGGGGAAGCTGTTTCGAGCAGCAGCCGTCTCTTTCCTTCACATTTAAATATGAAACCTCGTTTCAACATCTATTTACCACTGACATATTGATTAATATCCTAACGAGCAGGGTCAGATGTTCCGAGAGCACGCAACACTTCGGGGTTTTGCAAGCAGTTTACAAAGCCCTTTACTCACTGGGTAATGGGCAGCGAGAAGCCCAAGATCCAGGAGTTTGGAAACATCTCCCTACCCTGTTCTTTAGGGAACAGCAGTCCCCTATGGACTCTCAGACATCCATCACTGGGCTCTGGGAGCAGCACCAATGGCCACTGAGGACAGATTTTCACCTCCTGCCTGCCTAGCACACAAAACTGACATGACTAAAGAGTAGCGAAAAAATGCAAAATCTGAAGGAACCTTTAATCTCTTCGGTTAAAAAGAAAAAATGCAACCACTTACTAATGGAATGTTAAGATTGTGTATTAAACCCACAAAAGTCAGAAAACGAAGGAATTAAAGACTCCCTTGGCTCTTTTAACCCTTCCCTCTGCCTGTGTACATTGCAGGCTTTTCATTACGCAGTCACATAACAGCAGGCAAAGGGACGGAACCGTAGGTGACGTTAAAGGGGGAGCACGGCTCGTTATGAAGTCCAGAAATGGAAATGTTAATAACTACTCATTTTGTCTTGTAAAAGTTTAATGTTCAGTATTAAAGAATGGCAGGATAGTAAAGAAACAGCAAGATGTTGTTATGGAACGAAATGAAATCCTGAAGAAATGAGCTGTTGCTCTCGGTGAATATTTTGGTTGCATTTACTTGCGGTGGTATTTAACCCCCGTGAACCAAAATGAAGGTAATATATCACAGCAAGGAACTATCCCCCAGTTCCTTCCCCTCGTGGAATGGGCTGTTTGTCCTGCACAAAGCACCCACACCTGGATTTAAATCCCTCAACACGTTCCCCCCTCGCCGGGCTCGCGAGCTCCGTAGCTGCCGCATTCCGAGCGGCTGCACGCTTCCCAATCCCTAACGCACACATCCTCCTCATGCGCAAGGAAATATTATTATCCTGGCTTTACAAATGAGAATCCTAGGCACAGGGAGATTAAAGCTGAGCATTTCAAAGCATCCCAGTTAATTAAAATGACTGGAAAATGGGTGTCCAAATTGTTTAGATACCTTTGAAGTCTCGGAATAATTATATTGCTCAAGGTCACACAGGGAGTTTATGGCTGACCCACAACTTGAACCCAGATTTCCAGCGTCCCACTCCAGCACCTTAATCACAAAGCCATCTTTGCTTTCCAATTTAATACTGGCCAGACCTGGTCCTCATGCAAACTGGTTACCAAGGGATGAAACCTGTCATTATGCTATATAATGGAGCTATCTATCTCTACCCTACAGGATAAACAGCAGTGCATTTAGGCATCTCCAAATTCTTTAAGGTACATATCATTACAGAACACTTAGGAGGCAGGAAGAGCTATTTGGGAATTAGCACACAGGGACAGCAAGGGACTTTTCCAACTCCAGCTCCACAGCTGAGTAGTTTGTTGTCTCTCCTGTCCTTGGTCTGGTGGCCCTGCTGCTACACTCCTCTTTTTCCCGATGCAGTATTTGACTGTTACACAGCATTTCCTGTTAAGTTTTACCCACAAAAGCCCTTCCCATTGCTGTCAGCCTGCCTCTAAATTCCACTACTTTTCATGACCTGGCCCACTTGACACTACAGCACCAGTGATGCTGTTTCTTGCCATCAGCCTTGCTAGACTACAGCACAAAACAAACCCACAAAGTTATTCAGAGCAGCACAGAGACTTCAGCAAAACAGGATAATGGTGGAGGAGTCTTGAACCAAAGGAAAAACTCATAAAGGACCTGTTGGAGAGAGCTCCACACCATGAAGAAGAGTTCCTGCACAGCACTGCCAGACATCGCACTGAACGACATCCACTGGCCTTTCTCTTGCCTCTGGGGTCCTCGGTGAGGGCTGTACTTCACAAACCAGTTTTGACATCCATTAAAAACCTTGATCCCAATTTCTCCTGAGCATACACTCCAATTACATTTAGAGCTGCAAGTCAGAAAGCTGCATTTTCCAAATACTGATTCCTATCGTTGGCACAAAGTCCTCGGGCCTTGGTATGAACAGATGCAGACACGAAACAAAACTTCCCAGATAGGATTTGGTCTCAGCTTCTCCCTAGACACACCAACACCCTCCAGGATGTGGAATGCAGGGGAAGACAGAGATCAACATAAAACACACACACACACACATCCCCCTAACATGCTGACTTTTTATCACGGAGGTTGCTAATTTCCCATGCTAAGAACAACCTTTGGAACTAAAATGAATTATGCGTCTCATTCTGAGCGCATCAAAGAGTAGACAGCCTTTTTAAATGAGTCAAGATCACCTCAGCTGTGCTTTTGTTATCTAGCCCAAGGTTAAGGATTTGGCCTTGGGCTAACAATTGGCTCAGAAAACCAGGATCATGTAATGAGAGTTCCAGGAAGAGAGAAAAACCAAAGCTTGGTAAAGGCACACTCTTCAAAGTGTCCCAGTACTTGACCTTCTTTTTTTTTCCCCTCCCCTCAGATGAATGAGGTAAAGAAGAGAGGAATGGAGCCTGAAACCCTGAAGGAAGTACTCCCCTATGAGAGGAGCTGCAAAGACCTTCCCAGATTCTTCCCAGACAGCCAGGCTCACGGAGAAAGGCCTGACAACAAACTTTGCTCACCACTTAGATGGAAAACTAGGCAGCAACCCCCTGAGCGGCTCAGGTGTCAAGGAGAGAAAGCTCTTGCAAAGGGCAACGCTGTGATTATTTTCTTTGCTATGAAACAAAAATTCAGCTGCTTTTATTTGAAAATTAAATGCAACCCTCAAAAAAAGGCTTAGGCCCTCAAGGAGGCCCGAGCTGCAACAGCCACCTGCCAGCAGCATGGCCTGCTGGGTTATAGGGAGCTGTTTGCAAAATACTGATTTTTTTTTTTTAAATGGATTTTCGTTGGTTGGGTTGGTTTTTTTTCTCAGAACCTGCACACAGGAGAGTCACAGACCACTTTCTCCACTTTTTGCTGCTCACAGAAGCCAAAAGGCTCCACCCACGCTCCCAACACCATTTTCCCAGGGCTCGGTCCCTCTCTCCAAGGAACTGGCAGTGGGCACGCACCAGTAACCCAGCAGGTGTGCAGGAGCTCTCTCTAAATGACTCTGCCCTCTAGGGTACATTTGGGTTATATTTTCAAAGATGAAAATCTTTTCATCTGCAAACCTGGGAGACTTCTTTGCCCAACGCATCAAGAAGTAGTTAACCATTAACTATTTCTAAAACAAAAAAATAACACAAAAGANNNNAAAAAAAAAAAAAAAAAAATCACCAGACCAGGAAATATGAATCAATTAGTCTTTGATCCTCCCCTCAGTAATAACATCTAGAGAACGTGGGTTACTGCTAATCCTAAACAACCAAAAATGCTGATGGACTTTAAAAGTACTGGTGGTTAAGCAAAGGAGAACTTCAATTCCATTTCCTTCTGATCTTTGAGTCTCAAGGTGCCATTCTGAGGCCTCTCCCCAGAGAATGTGGGGAAGTTTTCTTTTTAAGAATCTCGGGCTCCATGGTGTCCTCGTGAGATTCCAGCAAGGGAAGCTTTAAAGTAATCCTGCTCTAAGTCTGTACACTGAAAGCAGTAAAATGACAACACATTTCTCATTTGAACAACAGGAATAAAAGAGTAACAATAATACCAGTGTTCTGCAGAACAAAACCCCTCATTTTTTCACTTAAAGCTACTGGGCCCACCTTTCATTTACAGTGCCAGGGCTAGGAAAACATATTCCATGTGCATTAGGAGTTGGTCCAACAGCAACAGATTGTGACATCAGAACTGCCTTCATTCTACCACTATGATGTCGACTAGAAAAATCAGGATTCTTCACAAGAATGTACCAAAAAAAACTGGGCTTAAAGTGAGAGATTGCTTTTAAGTAAAAGGTTTTTCATTCAAAGGAAGAGAGAAAATACAAGCAGGGAAAAAAGTTGTGGGGTAGAACTGCCCTTAATACAGAATAATGTAATGCAACAGCCAGAGCGATGCTTACAAGAAATAATACAAACCCTGTCTCTCTTCCTAACTCCTAAGGAGTCAATAATTCCCTTGGTCTATGAAGTCCCACGTGAAGTAATCAATAAACCATGAGAAAAAAAAAATGCAGAAGTCAAGTTTATCATGAACTCTATCCTTGTTTCTGGCTGTAAAGCAGAGGCAGCCACAGTCAGATTGCCCTTCCCCCGTCCTCCTCCCATCACCACTGGCCTTGCAATTAAGCTTCAATATGCCTGTGAGTATATTATTGATGTGGAAACAGCTATTTCCATCATGCCGCAGACATTCTATACTTTTGAAGTCTGTGGTTACAGAGTCATTATTCCATACAACACTTTCCCATCACTAGGGTGTGCAGGATGCCATAAAAAGTGGTTTGTGCAAGTTCCAAGCTACAGGAGTTATGTCAATCGTTACCTTAAGTACATTATTTTTTATACGTGGTCACCCTGCCTTCTGAGGATTTGCTCTAATAAAAACGACTGGATTGTCTGAGAACCAACTCGGTAGAGCAGTGCTGATTTTCAGATCCGGTTGATATTTCCATCTTTTAAACTGCATACTGTTTCCAGGAAGATGATGATGATAGTAATAATAGTAATAAATAATAATAGTAATAAATAATAATAATAATTCATTTCTGTTTGTAGTGAAACACTGCTGGAGTTGAAGGCTTTGTTTTAATGAGACACGCTGAATGAAACAGTGTCCTGCAGTGCAAGAAGTACATGTCAGCTCTCCATTGCCTTGGCATTACGAGCCAAGCTACAGTACAATACTCATAATTTTCTTGGGGATCTCCCAGAAAAACCTTCTTAATTTAATCTCTAATGGGATTATCAGCCTCATTAAATTGTAAATCTTCCACAGTCCAGCTGTTGTGGGAACCTGAACTTTCATAATGTTATCAATTCGCTGCTCTGATCTCTCTACCTGAAGTCCCTTTAAGAAGCTTTTAACACTTTCAGCCTCAAAAGCCTGCAGGGTCCTTCCCTACTTTCCCGATGAAAATCCCTGCCTTTTGTCAAACTAAACCCACATTGATCTGCTCTCCCTTCCACTGCAGACCTCATCCAGTGGCCCTGGTCTGATTTCTGTGGAGGCAGCCAAGCATATTTTGCAGAAGCCCCAGCAAGAATGAATTGTGAAGAGCCAACCCACCTCTCCCGAGCTGAGAACCAGGCTGCCCACTGCAAATTCCCTGCCCCTGGAGAGGTCCAAGAGCTCTCAGCCTCTGTTCCTGCATGGAGGGCAGCACAAGCCCAGGCAGGTATTCCAGCCTTCACAGCACTATGGAAATACAGATGGAAATGAGCTCTGGCCCTCAGACTTCTGGCAAGTTACACACACAGTCCCTGCTGCTACGGGGTGTCCCTGCCGTGCCCAGTGGGTGCACACCTTCAGACCCTTCCCAAACTAAGATTCCTGCTAAAGGCTGGGACAAACTCACCTCTGCAAAGGACACAGAACCAGGACAAACCCAGCACACCTGCTTTTCTAAGTTACCATTTCACAAGGCTCACAGACAGAAGGTTGCTAAATCCTGGAGGGCACTGACAGGTGACGAGATTCCAAAAAGAGGAAACTCCACCTTAGAAACATTGCTGCTTGTTGCAGGCAAGGCAGTCAGGAATACAGGTAATGAAGGATTAGTACTGAAGGGACGGGAAAGTAGTAATCTTAAAACACTTTTAGAATTCTTTTTGTGCCCAAGCAAGGCAAAAGCAGTAACCATGTGTGTGCCTACTTTCTCACAACCCTGCAAAACCTCTCTGGAGAAATAAACATAAAAAAGCCTGGAGTACAGCAAAGTCATACTCTGAAGGAGCTGGGGTTTTTTTCTTTGTACACAGTAGTCTAACAAAACAAACCACTGCTGCTTGTATCCAACACCCTCCTTACTGCAGGAACATGTACAATCCAAGTGTCCTCCTGAACCTAGCTTCTTGTTCCTTTCCTATGTAACTAAAAAACAAAGTGCTCTGTGCCTGTAACAATCTTTAAAAATGCATTTTAATGTCTTTGGCTTTTTGGTTACTATTTTCAGCAGCTTAAGTCAAGTGGGAACAAGATTTGTGGTTCTCCTGTTTTAAGATCACAACATATCGAGTTCTCCTAGCAGCAGTCTGCCCTACCAAAAGGGGTTGCCTTGATATAAAGGAGAAACTAAACATTCCATATCCATAATTAGATAAATAATACTTCAGGCAAGATATGGCACCTTTAAAAGTGCCTTTTCAGGCTTGGATTTTACTCTGCTTGTTACTACAGAAACCATCTAGCAACCAAAATCTAACACAGACTCCACCCAAAACAGACAAAAACAATATAGACAGAGAAGGTTTTTCCTCCCCCTTTTTTGTCCCCCCTTTGTCCCCCCTTTTTCTTTCTTTGACAGGGTGGGTGAGTGCTGAGGAAAAGTATCTTACTGTGCAAAGAACAGGAGCATTTTGCATGCAGTTGAAACAGTAAAGCTCTGATTACAGATGGCAGCAATGAAAGCAGGAATGAGTAATGAGCAATGAGAAATGCGTAATGCGGGATGAGGATATAATTTCCACACATCGGCTAAAGAAAGGTTTACACTCTTAAGCAATAAAAACAAACCATTAAGCCAGACCTGCACTGTCAGGAAGTATAAAACAGTTCTTGAAACTCTGCAGTTACTATACAAAAGCTTTTGTTTCATAAACTTTTGTTTCCTGATCTTCATAAAACATTAACATCAAGCTGCCATATGGCAATTAGCTGCCTCCTGAAATCAATAAAAAACCACCCCAAAAATCAACAACTTAGGAATAACCATACAATAAAATAACTCAATAATTATCCTCTTCTGATAGCGCAGCAAAGCGGGTCTGATATAAACACAGTGTGGATGAGCTGCTCCTCCAAAGCTGAGAGCACAACAAATCGTGTTCCTCTCTGCGCCTCACGGGTGGGGATGTGAGACCTCACCTGCCTGGCGGGGGGAGCAGGGATGTGGCCACCCAAACCCTGTCTGGGCAGGGAAGGGGTCCCCACCTGGCTGTGGTGAGCCCAGGGGAGCCCAGCTGAGCAGCCCCTGCTCGGTGGGAATGGCCAGTGCTCTCGGGAGAGCTTACCTCAACTGAAGATCCTCCTCTACATGCTGCTGACCTCAGAAGTCCAACTGAATTTTGCGCAAAAATTATCAAGCCACTCGACAAAGCTGCTACTGAGTCTCAAAAGGACAAGGAGACATGCTGATCACATTTGTGTTTAGAGAGATGCTTATCTGAAATGCACAAAGGGTGACATTATCTATCACAATCTCTGCCTATATAGATTATATAAGTGCCTAGAAGTGAAATGTTTAGGAGCTAGAGGGTAACAAAGGCAGCTTTGCCTTCCAAATGTTTTGCTTTTTCTCCTCTTAAGAGGAAAAAAAAGCTCATTGCTCCTTGTAGAGTACTATAACACTAATAAGTACTAAAGAACTAAAGTAAATACTAGTGTGCTGTGGTAACAGCATACCTTTAGTATTTAGCAGTCATTACCAGACTTTAAAAAGATGCCAGAAAGCCCAAACCTTTCAGAAAGGCTGTCTGATCATCAACCCTATCTAAAAGAATTCAGGAACCCAACTGATCTCTGGGAGAACTTCCTACGACTCATCTGTGAAAGTTTGTTCTGTTTCTTTTACTTTAAGTCCTGAACAAAGTCTGTAATGCAGCACCCTCACGTCTCCGACCTAGAGAGTGAGGTTAAGGTTAAGGATTTAAAGGTACATTACAAAACCAATTCTGTGGAAATTTATTGACATGCTGAGCTTGACACATGCATATTTCCTCCTCAAAATCAGTATGGAACCGATGATTCTGTGGCTAACACCAAGCAGAAATGCTTACAAGAGTGGGTCTTAATAAGTTTGCAATGATACATTGGCCTCCTGGTATATTTTATTAAGGATGCAATTCCTTGTCAAGCAACAGGAGGTTTGCCCGTGCAAGGAATGCGGCACCGTGCCATGAGCCAGCTCCTGCTCATGCATAGACAAGTGCTGCAGCCAATTTTTTGGCAACAAGATGAGCATCAATGTGTTCTCATGCCTTACAGGAGAAGGAAAGCAGTCACCACTCCGTAAAGAGCCTCCCTCAGTCTCGTTACACATGAAGGAGCTGTGAGACTTCAGCCTTGCAACACTGGAGCTGAGGATCTGGTTAGAAGTGCTGTGGGTTCTTCACCAACTTCACAGGTTTGGGATCACACCTTTCTTGCTCATCATTAAATTTTCAGCACTTTCCAGCTTTAGCAAGCTTAGGTTTTACAGCACAGTAACACAGCTGTGACTTGACTGCACAGCCACACATCACAAACACCAAATCCTTGCTGAACCTCTGCTGCAGCACTGCCAACCTTGCCAAAGCAACAGCCACAAACTCATCCAGCACCAGGAAAGCTGGCAACAAGCAAAAGGTAAAATAAACTCCTGCACATGAGATGCTTCATCCCTAAAAACATCAGCCACCAAGACAGCACCAGCGTTTTGGAAAAGCACCTGGAGATTGTCCACTCAGCCAGCCCATAGGCTGCTATGTAGTATCAGCGTGACCAACATCAGCTACCTCTCAAAGATGAGCAGAGCCCACTCTGCCCAGCTGCAGAGTGGTGGATTGTTCTCTGACAGCTGTTAAAAACATTGCTGCTACAAAGAAATACATCAGTTTTATCTCACCACAGAACCTTACAGCCCAAGAGATTTTTAAGCTCACAAGAAAAAAAAATAGAAGCAGCCAACAGGCCATTAGTTTTTCCTCTCCTATCTTCTGTACCCAGTGCTTTTTGTGATGAACAGCAGTAAAGAACTCTTCTACAAGAGGACATCAAGTTAACCTTTCTGATCAACCCATCTAGTTAGTACCATTGCTGTAACCCAGATGATTCTGGTAAAGAAAGGAGGAGCTTGGAGAGGGCCAGGAGAAAAAAAGACAGGGTTCATTAACAAAACATTAGTGTGCAGGAGGCCCAAATCAGAGATTCCCACAGCTGACTTAGAGACGTCCCTAAAGGGCCCACTGCACACATGGCTTTAGGAAGTGTTGCCTCATTCACCAAATCCAGAACTGGACCCACAACAGAGCTCAAAGGGACGACCAAGAAGCCCATTTAAGCTCCTTTCCTGCTCTCCTATTTCAGCACAACTTTCACACAACACCCCCAGGCTCTGCCTGCTCGCCCCAGGACCTGCCTGCCACACCAGGCGTGGAACACACAACAGACACAATCAGTATCAGCTTCAGTGCTCTGTTGGCCAGCTGCAAATCACACTTCTGCCCCTTGCATGAAGGATTTAAAAAACAATAAGACGATGCAAGCACAAGTTGTTCTTGTGCTGGCTGCACAAGTGAACCATTTTCTTCTTACAGACTGGACTTCTCAGAAAGAAATATCAGAATTCTACGATTTATTATCCGAAATAGATTTAAACATTTGGGAAGGAAAAAAAAAATATATTTCAAAACACAAAACCCTGGAAATGAAGAGAGGCTAATCTGCCAAACAGCAAAACCATCAGCTGAGGTTAGAGAGGAGGCTGCATATGACAACAGCTTGCTGTATTGTAGGGCAAAAAATTGCAGATTAATTTCACTGTAACACTCCACAGAAGTGAGCTCTCATCTGAGGTGAGGAAGTATGCAAGGCTTTTCCAACTGTTAAAGACAAGGGCCGGTACAAATTAAGTAAGTAATCCTCTTTAGCATAGATAATCACAAAAAAAAAAAAAAAAAAAAAAAAAAAGATGACATTTTAGTTTTTATTCCTTTATATTTGGCCAGGACTTTTAAAGGAAGGACTTTGAAAGGAAACATCAAACATTCACTTTTCTGTAGGTCTAGAAAGGATTCAGTCTTCCCCCACCCCCACCTCCCATAGGATTTCTATTGGCCCTTATATTCACACTGCAAATTAGTTGGGAATAGCAGTATTTATACTAGATCAGCAACGTCTGGTTCTTATCCAAATGTTCCACCTAAAGAGGATGCCAGTTCTCATGGATTGGACAGCCCACCCTGCAGCATTCCTGAGAATTGTACAATATAATCTTGAAAGTCAGCAGAGTGGATTATCCACTTTTTTCTGGACTTGAACTTGTGACCTTAACAGTAGCACAGCAGAAAGCAAATGTGCTATGCACTTTGCCATAGTAACCTTCCATGTATTCTTTTCCACTTAAATACACACAATTGAAACAGCTACAATTTTGGAAAATTATGTACAAACCCTATATTTTTTTCTTTTTTGATTACATATAAATACAAATTAGCTATTCTTCTAAAAAGTGGTTATAATAGTAAATAAATACAAAATAAGAATCTGACCATTATACTTCATGTGCTGGGGTTAAACCCATATAAAATGTACAACTAAAATACATTTAAAATCTTTAAAGGAATATTTCTCTGATTAAAATATTTGTTTTCCCAACTTTTTCGTAGACATAAATATATTTTCAAAATAGTTGTGTTTTTTTTTCTTTCCATTTCATTACATAAATAAAGTCTTCATTGGGAAATATTAAAGTGTCAGCTATTTTTTTTTTTTTTTGCATTTGTCTAATATATTTGCTGTGTCAGCGGCACCCACAACCCTCCACAACCATATCTTGATAGTTCTTTAATACAACTTTTTCATTTTCATCAAGGTAGAGCATGGAAATAGCACTCAGTTCTGTCGGCACACAGCAAGCCTTGGGGATTTTGGAATTCACTGAATTGACCAAAGTCTGAACAATGGCATGGTTTGTTGAGTTTAGATGGTCTGCCAGCGGAAAAGGACATTCCCCATGGCAGTAAAAGGCACTATACCCCGGCGGGGCAACAATCCAGTCATTCCACCCCACATCATTGAAGTCCACATACAACGGATGCCTTTTGCAACTGTATTTGTGGCGTTTACGCTGTTTGTGTTTCGCTTGACGCTTTTCTCTTTTATGGAGCGGGTGTCCCTTGCCATCATGCCCAAACGTCACTAACAATGGCCTGAGCTGAGACCAGCTATCTTCATCCTGATGTAAAGACCTGCTAATCCTAACGTGCCTCTTGGAGGCACTGTTCTCTTTGTCCAAGTGAACCACCTCTACCACAAACCCATGATTAGGTTGTCCATGTGCAATCCACCTCAAAACAGCTGGCGTTACATCAAAACTTTCCCATTTACTTGCATTATGATGCACCAACCTGGTGTCCAAAAGTCTTGTGACAGGGTCCTTAGAGGTGGCTGTGGCTGGCTTTATAATTTCATAAATATTAATACGGTGATGGTAGCTGCTGTTGTTCTCCAAGGCTCCGTGCACCTGTTTCCGAAAAATCTGGAGTTCAGCTGAGGTGATAGACTCCTCGTTAGGGATGGAAGTTAAATTAAAGAAGAAACGCCGTGCTGTTTTCCCACTCGTTTCTGGCAGTTCTTCCAAAACTTCTAATTTGATTACACAGGGAAAATAAATAAAAGAGAAAAAAGGAAAAAATCAGAAACTGAGACAAAGCAAGCAAACCCCTTAAGACCGTCTGCTGTTGGCAGCTTTCAAATGACAGCTACCACGTGTGACACACAAGACCTGAAAGACTTTCAGGCAGAAAATACTGGCTCCCTTGTTAGTTTGCTTATGCAGGCATGTATAGCATGAGGTTACAAATGCTTCATTCATTGTTACACATTGGATCGGACCCTGGTGGCCTTTGCCTTCCAGGTAGTTATCATTAGAAGCAAGAAATGTATAGCATTAATTTGGACTTCAAGGACATGAATGAAAAAAGTCAAGCACTATATTTACTGGGGAATCATTAAAACTGACAGAGGACTTTGGGTAACTGTTGCATTTCTGATTTTTTTTTTGAGAATACAGCTCTAACATCAATCCCTTAAACTCCATTCTGAAAAACATTTCTCTGCAACTTAGGTGAACTACAAATCTTAACGTAGAGATTTCTGTATCTTTAATTAGAGACAGTAAGCTCAGCATCCATAGCGGTACTTTACAAAGCACGCCCCAGTATTCACCCAAAAGGGCCCTAAAGAACAGCAGGAAGATTCAACTGCTAAAACAGGGGTGGATGGTAAAGAGATAATGAAACAAAGTCACTGCCAAACAAGAAGTTTATAAACCCACCCAAACCAAACGTTCAAGGAGTCCTAAACTCCCAGCCATTCCCACCTTTGAGTAATAACTGAATGGAGCTTCAGAAGGAGTACAATATACCCAGAGTTGCTAAGTACATTGTTGCTACATTAAGACATTAAGAAGTTAAAAGTATTTCCCAAAATTAAACTCTCTCATGGTTTTTAACTTTGGTGCTAAACATACTGAAGGGAAAAAACCCATCCCTTTCTAAGGGGGAGCCATAACTCCTGTTAGCAATTCTTAGTCGTGAAACCATTCCCCTTGGAATCCACTACAACTTTTTGCATGAGGTAAGGCTCAGCCTTACAGCATTTCAGGACCAGAGCAGCTGGTCCTGAAATTTTGCTAATATGCAAATATTTTGAATGGTCACAAGACAAACTTCTGCTCTCAAGAAGTCACTAATGCAGAGAAAAAAGGGGAGTCACACTGATTTTTCTTCCAAATTTTGTAAATTATAACACTGATTTTCTAACAAAATCAGCTTTTGCTGTAATTGTATGACTACTTCAAACTGCAGATTTTTACATTTGCCTAAACCTTCTCAATTTTGCCCTCTCAACTCGTCTCTCGCTCAGCCCCTTGCCCACACTCCTTGGGTTTAACATGAGTGACCCACGCGCTGGCTTTTCCCCATTAACTGCCACGTTTCTATTCCCCATGCAGGGAAACGTGGATGAGGAGAGGTTAGATTTCACCATTCATCTTCCTCACGATAAGGCTTTCCGCTAAACAGCACAACCACTTCTCAGAGGCCACCTCCTTTCAGAAACTTAAAAACTAATTAATATCTTTTCTTGACACAGTTCCCACTCTAAAAGCAGGGGGAAACTGCGTTTTCATTACTTTTGCAGCGGGGCCACTGCATGGCAGCAGCGGAGAGCAGCAGCCAGGAGCAATTACAACCTAGGGAAACGCTTCCCAAAAAAGCACGTGAGCGACACGCGCCCCACCGGCTCCGCGGGCCTGGTTAATGCCACAGCCGCTAGTTTGGCTGCGGGAGCCGGGAAACGCCCCCAGCTGCCGAGTGAGGGTCGGCCCCAGAGAATCGCTGCTTCGAGGGGCTGCAGGCGAGGAGCTGCCGCAGAGGTGCCTCGCAGGTGAGAGCCAAGCGCGGCCACGGGGCTTTGGCCAGCCCGGGCACTGCCAGCCCAGGTGGGTCTGGCTGCAGCGCTCCTCGACGGCAGGCCTCGAGGATGTCGCGATTGATTGTCTCACTGAGCTCTCACGGGGATTAGATAAGGATTAAAAACCTCCGCAGCGGCCCGGCTCAGCCGCGCATTAGGGAGCCTTCCCTGCTTTCCAGCCTCGCAGGAGAGCAGCGCTTAACGCGGAGTCGCGCTGGTTTAGCGGGAAAAGTCCATAAACCGGGAGCGCCCCGGCGGACGGAGGGTGGGGAGAAGGGAGTTGGCAAAGCAAGAGCTCCTCAGCGGAGCCCGTCGGGCAGCGCACCCGGCCGGGAGCCGCACTGCACGAACCCCGCGGTACCGGCGGGAGGAAT
>VZTA01010330.1:239360-272549 GCA_013398855.1 Mohoua ochrocephala
CCGCCCGCGGCCCCGCACCTGCCCCGGCGCTGAGCCGCGCTCCCCGCGGGGCTCCCGGGCTGCAGCCTCGACAGCTCGTGCCATCGCCCATGGAGGAGGACAGCGGTGGCACGGGTGAAGAAGGCAGGTCCGTGCCCAGCGCGATTTGGCTTCCAATCCCAACTGCATCCCCTCGCTCCCTTTCCTGACACTGGCAAATCTCCTGACACGACGAGTAGCTCGCGAGCAGGGCCGTGTCCTTTGCCCCATCTCTTGTTTGTCTGCCTGGGCTCTGCGGTAGGGCCGGGCCCTTGCATAGGTATGCGATACCTAGCAATTTAGGGTCCTCATCAAAGCCAAAGCCATCGGCACACCATCATTAGCCGGGGTCCTGGTGCCTTCCCGGCAAGGCAAGTGCTCTGTGCTCCACCTCCTCTTCCCAATATCTCTCAGGGGCTTCATTTGCAAAAGACACAGCCAGCCTGTGACACCTTGAATTACTGCGGAGGAGGACTTAAAGCAGTAACAACCGAGACAGCTCCATTACCAGCTCCTCCTTTGGGAGCGGCCTTTTCCCTCCATCTTACGACTTTTTCGTGTAGGAAAAACACCGATTTGAGGCAGGAATTCAGCGCATTTGGGCTGGAATAATTCCTCCCGTGGACCTTCTTCCCTTGGCTTCCTATCACGACTCCAGCAATTCCTGTGAAACGTCCCTACAGGATGAGGAGCTCACCCAGGGAGGTACATGCCAGCAAAACAAACCACCCCAGAAGTGCACCAGCGTAATTAAAGAGCTGCTAAAGCTCCTTCATGCTAACAGCTCCCAACACTCGCTAACCTAATTTTCACTCGCCACCGTGCGTGCGGTGGGAGAGGGGACGCCAAGCAAGGTGAAATCCCTCAAAAGTTGAGCTATTTTTCCGTTGCATTCCAGCACAGATAATGTTTAATTTTATGACTTCCTGCAAGTCTTTAGCATGAACTGAAAGTTCGTGCAGTGTGACTTCAGGGTATGCCAATTATGTAAATCAGCACTAAAATAACAATGGCAACGTAGTTTACACATCACTGACATTAAATGAGCACTTCAACTTCTAATTGCCATTCCAGTTCAATCTTAGTGGGTCATGCCAGGAAAAAGTCATTTCTTGCCTCAACACTTACTCCCTGTGCCTGGAGCATAGGCTGTACTGTATGCCCAGCACAGTGTTATCTCCAGGAGCTTTCTATATTAGGATAATGAGCCTTAGAAGGGAGAAACATGTTTGTGGTTGTTCTGAAAGCCTGCATATGCTCTGATCTGATATCAACAGGGTCTTGTAGGTCTGCCCCTCTCCGATTTTAAGTATAAATAGGCTCTCAGAATCTTCTCTTGGCCATAAAACACATTTCCCTTATACTTTGTCATGTCTCAGTCTATTTCGATCTGGAGCTGCTGGGGCAGCAACTCTGCCTTCTCATCTGTTTCCCTGAGGTCCCAAAAAACACCACTGAAGAACCTTTAACATGTTCCCTGAGTGCACTGGCACCCACACCAGAGCCTCAGCTATGCCCCCCACCCCCAACCTTCCCCACAGAAAGATTTCTCACCAACGCAGATCCAGCTCCATTGAGGCAGTACCCTAAAATATGGGAAACCAAAGCCTTGAAGATCTAATTGCAGTCCATGCCTCCTCAGCACACAACCTGACTAAATTCTGCCTTTAAATACTGTGTTCAGGCCTGCTCCACTGCATCTCCAGCACCAGCACCCCTGAGCTCACCAGCTGAGAAGCATCTTTATGATTACAGAGAGAATTAGAGACAGGTGTATTTAGGTACAATGAATTGGAGGGCAAACATGCCTGGATGTGCCCACCCAGACTTCCAGCTCCACAAACGATCCCTTGTCTCCTTCCCGCTCCTAGAGCTGTGCAGCAGCACACTGGAGATAAAGAAACCAAAGCTCAACCAGTGCATTTCCTGCAGCTGAAATTCCTCACAAGCTCCGTGAAAATGAGGAGCTGAGTGGTACATCAGCTAAAAATGCAGCCCCATCGAGCTGGGCTCCCACAATGTCATTGCATTTCACAGAGTTACTTCAAGATCAATCCTGCTCTTCAGCCAAAGTCCTGCCAGAGAGAGAAACCACCATTTACGCTGAAAAGATCAGTTTTAGGAAACCTGACTGTTCATATTCGTTCATCTCCTTTGTGAAATTTCACTTCTCCCCCCAGAACTTTGTATAGTTGACTACGCTGATTCATTTCTTTCTTCTTTACCACATGCACTCCTTTTTTTGTCTTTTTTTTTTTTTTTTTTTTTTGGCAGGTGTTTAGCCAGTAAGTATTCAATTAGTGGCACCTGCTGCTAATGTTTCAGATCCAGGTGTTCTTTGCTAGGACCCAAACACAGCTGATAGATATCAACTTCAGGCGTTGTTGGGTTTTCTTAGTAAAAGCGTGGAGAAGTATCCAAATAAGGATGCGTTTTACAACAAGGTGAGAGTCCGTTTTCCAGGGTAGACAGAAAAGGAGAAAATCCTTTCTTCCCTCAGAATTTTTTCTTACAAATCCTGTACGAAATCACATTTATACACGGCCACAATGTAGTGGGTTTTTTTTCCAACCCGGTTACACCGTAACCAGCATTGCTGGTGGCTATGGGCAGAAGACTTCAGCTGGAGGACCTGGATGAGAAAGGCTCACAGGGGTCTGTGATCACAGCTTGCAATCCTTAACAAAGTGGCCTAAATTCTGCTCTAGTCAGAAACACAAGCCTGCAGAAACACTCGCATCACTCTCTGCACGGTGATACTCAACATTTTACTGCTGGCTCCAGCAGCCCCGTGTGACCAACACGGAGCATTTTTGCAAATTCCCGCTTTAGACCACTGTCCCCTGGATATGATAAGTATGTGAGACGTGAAATATTAATAGTAGTGAGCTTTTTTTTATAAATTTTGCACATTTCAGTGAATAAAGCTCTGTGCTGAAGTATGAAACATACATGGTACAGCATCGAATGTGAGCAGGGTGGCTGCTGAGAATGAGTTAAGATGTGTTACTGATGTTGAGGTTTTGCCTTCGTAATGGGTAGAGATTATCTGAAAGCTTTTCTGTTCCTGAGCTGTGCTTCCTGTTGGCATCTGTGTGAATATGATGTGTGGCCATTCTTTAAAATATTACTTAAAACTGTTTTCCAAAGACATATTTGCCTTTTGGTGGTTTGTCTTTTAACATCTATCAACTGGCTCTGCTGCACAGCCTGTCTCCTGTTCCATGAAGGATGGATTCTCACCTGAGAAGATAATTTACAAGAAGGTGATTTGTTTTTGAAGAGAGGAAAGGCAGCTTATTCAGAAATGTCTATTTCTTTCTTATTCACCTTTGCTGAAATCTGGCAGCTCTTCAAAGCTGTTGCTCTGTTTCACAGTGAGTCTCAATTTCATTCATCAAATCTCAGCTTTCTTTCCATCATAGTGGCAGAGAAATTGGAATTTATCAGGAAATACAATGCAGACCCAGGATTTTCTACATTCCCAGTATGTCTCCCCTGCTAGTGAATGATAGCAGTTGCTCCCAGCTCCGTTACATCTGCAAATACAGGCTGCAGCAATCAGTTCACGTGGCTGCGCGGCTTTGAAACTGCAAGACAAATTCCTACAATTTGTAATAAAATTACAGGGGAAAGAGGAAAAAGGGAGGCTAATTCGATAACCTTTTTTTTTTTTTTTTTTACTCTTTCCCCCTTGATGCTACAAAGTTCCAGATTTCAAAATCCAGTGTTTGACCTGTGGCTTTTATCAGGAAGAGGTGAAAATGCCTCGGTACAGCCTGGAGAACAACCAAGCGATCACTGGACAGATTCCAAGGCACTGCCACCACAGATGCACGTTAATTCCCTGCAGGAGGAAGAGTCACAGACTAGGGCAATTCAGTAGGCTATGAGCTGATTCAGAAGATCTCAGCTCTCTTCCCAGCAATAGGAATGTCCTTTTACTTTCCGTAGTGCCTTGGTTTTCCCACCATGGAAATGGGATGATCA
The DNA here is from genome assembly GCA_013398855.1 of Mohoua ochrocephala. Taxonomy (NCBI): domain Eukaryota; kingdom Metazoa; phylum Chordata; class Aves; order Passeriformes; family Acanthizidae; genus Mohoua; species Mohoua ochrocephala. The sequence continues at coordinate 243,369 of VZTA01010330.1, forward strand.
TGCTGACCCTCACTTGTATGTCCCTGCAAGACCTTCAAGTAAAAGCACTAAGAGTTAGTCACTGCTGTTGTTTGGAGTTAAATATTAGGTTAATACCAATAATAATCTCAAATATCTAGGATCCCAAGGCTCGATCTTGCCTCAAAGACAGTGGCAAAGTTCCTACTTGTTTTGGTGGTACAGGCTTACATGTTTAAGCAGTGAAGAGACAGGGATGCCAACTCTTCTGGCCAGAAGATTCGGAGCAAAGTGGGATTTTTTAATTATGTAAGTCTTGTTAGGAAGACAATGAGGTGAGGGTGTTCTCCCACAAGAAAGGGAAATGGCTGCGTCATAGATGGTCCACTTCAAGAGCTTATAATTTCATCACTGCAGAGATGACGTCAAGCAAAATGGAGGATAAAATAAAGTTACGCATATTGCCTTAAGAAGTGCATATTTTAGCAGTGAAACTGGATAATGTTTTGCAATTAAAATAAAATAAAGGCAAGCGTGACGTTCTGTTTAAGCAGATTGTCTGTATGAAGGCTTTATTGTAGCTGCAGATTTAGGGCATATGAAAAGGTTTTCTGTGCTCAGTTGCAGGATGAAAAACATTGCATCATCGGGCATTCTTGTTCTCTAACACTTCTTTGCCTTTGATAATGAATGCTCGCAATTTTATTTTCTGCTGCAAAGTCATGTTTGCTCGGGTCGTTATCATTCCAATTTTTAAATACCCTCTTAAGACTAGACAGAACTCCAGAGAGCAATAGTGAAGCTTTGTGCCTGCTCCGTGGCGTGTGCTGGGCACAAGCGATCGGCTGCTGCACCTGTTTGGCGCTGGCAGGAAAGCCATTTGCGAGTGGCTTTCAATCGCATCCCTTGTTCCCAGCTTCCAGAGGGGCTCCGACGGGCACGGGTCTCCATTCAGACATCACCATGGAACTTTTATTTGGTAGCTCGTTCGCTTGTGTGCTACAAAATCTACTGACTGGGAGGGGTCTTAGGAGAAGAGCATCCTTTGAGCGTTCCCAGGCTCTTGTCCGCTCCAGCGCTCCCTCTGCGGCGTTCCGGAAAGCGCCTTCCCAACCGCAGGGACGAATTATTAGCAGCACACATCGAACTGCTTCAAGGTACTGTTTATCCTCAGAACATCTGTAACCTTAAAGTCATAGACTCATGGCCAAAGTCATCTCCCTGTATCCAGTCTCCACATTCCTCTCCAAGGGGAGGAATATCCACGGTCTCCGTTTCGCAGAAGGAAAGAGGGGGAAGAGAGCAGAGAAAGGCTATTTTTACTGAGAGGCACACAGGGGCCCAAAGACCTATGGAGGTCACACTCGGATTTTCAACAATGCAGAAGCAGGTTAGACAGTCTTTGGATTAAAATCCCAAAACTTCAAGTGAGATGTTCAGTACCCAGCTCATGCAGACATTTTTGAAAAGCCCGATACCAAATCTATTACCCAGTAGTTTCCTGACAAATTCCTGCAGTGCCTTGTCCACGGTTCTTACTGCAACCCATAAATCCCAGCAGGAACATGATAATCCCATTCAGCTACAGAGGAAAGCTCTGATCTGGTAAGAGTCTATCTGCACTGAGGAGAGAAGGGTTTTTACAGCCTTGGTCAGGATAATAAAGGTACCGGTCAGGGTATCCACGTACAGATTTGTTCCCAACCTGTATCAGCCTCCACAGGAGAGGGACACGGTGAATTCCCTCGTTTGTGTGCCATCACCTCCTCCCTTTGCTTTTCTCCAGGCCCCGCTGCAGGATGGGCGTTGTGCAGCCAATCTGCTCAGCACTTTGGGAAAGCCTGGGCCAACCTTTATATTCCCTAATACCTTCAACTGCCTTCCCTCGCCACGCCTCAGCTTCCTGCTTTTCCCTGATCTTTGCAGTGACCTATCTACCCTCACTTTCGGTGCTTGTAAAAATAAGCACATCCATCAGCCTGTTCAGGATTAGCACTGGAAAAGCAGTGCTATAAAATATTCATGATGTGCAGCATTGTCCAGTTACTAATTCCATTATTCCCATCAGTTCTGCTTTCTCTACCCGGACTTACACAGCCTTGGTGTTGAGTTACTGCAGGAGATTTGCCCCTCCTTACATTTTCTGTTTCCTCTCCAGTGCTCAGGTGCAGAGGCTCAGTAAACATTCACATCCACTTGAGGTGGGTGTACTAAACATTGCATACATTCCTTTAGTCAGCCATGGAATAAACTCCTTTCAGATAAATCAAAATACGAAACAAACAAACGAGCTGGGAAACCATGGAATAAACTTCATTTATTTTGTACCTTTGACTGTCTCTCTTGTGCTCTGCTTCCCTTTGTATATCCCAAACCTCTGCATAAGCCCTGACAGCCACTGGGTTTCAAAAAAGGAACTGCCCCAAAATTGCTCCTGCCCCTCTTTGCCAGAAAAGCCAGCCAGCACATGAAACAGGAAAGAAGTAAGATCACCACAAGCTCCAAATGAATACCTCGAATAATTTTAAGCAAACTGAATAGATTCCATAAGTCCCGGTTCAGATGCTCACACAGTCTAGGAAGAATCCTGAGGACCTGGAACTCAAGTTTGCGAATAAATCCTTGAAAAATCAGGGCTGCTCTCTCCGTACCAGTGGAAAACTGAAAATCCAAGTTGTGCAATCGAAGGTGACACTCGTTTCTGCAGCTGGTGGGAAAATAGTTTCCTTACAAAATAAACCTAATAAAAAGTAGACTGTTTTGTATCTTTTTTTTTCCCCCTAAGCAACTTCTAAAATGTCAGACATTAATTTTGAGGGACTGTGATAGATTAAAAAAATACGCCGCTGAAATAATATGTCAATATTATTTTTTCCTTTCTTCCCTTCATTCATTTATGATATTGGACACGTTCTGATAAAACAGGCTCAATTTTCCAGGTCTGCAACTGTGAAAAAGCTCTTCTATGAACTCTCCGAAGGAATAGCTACTTAAATGCTAAAATAAAGGTTTATGCCTCTTAAGATGAAGTGAAATCACTGCTATCCCAACTGAATGCCATTTGGTCTGTGGCCTTCCCAAAACCCCATGTGGAGTGGAGGCTCCTGAGCTGCCACATGGTGCTCATTTACATTTTGAAGCTTTTAAAAGTTTAAATTTTTAAGTAGAGCAGCAGGTTAGCAGGAGGACTATCACCATTGTGTTCAGAGGAATAGTATTTTCCAGTGCCCTTCAAGAGGGGAATAACTGCTCCTGGCAACTTCTTCATTAGTCCTGCTACTGATAAAAGCATTTCTAATACCACTACTTCGATATAAATGATGTAATAAAACCAGAAAAAGATAAATTACTCCCCTGAATGAGGATTCTCTTATTGTAATATTTCCCTTCCTAAAAGCAGAAAAAACCTCAGCAATGAATCCCACCTTCAGGGGGAAAAGAAAACCCCAAGTTAACTGTGGGGAAATGTTCAAGGCCAGGCTGGATGGGGCTTGGATCAGCCTGGTTTAGTGGGAGGTGTCCCTGTCCATGGCAGGGGGCTGGAGCTGGATGATCTCTAAGGTCCCTTCCAACCCAACTCTGTGACCCTCTGCAGGGAATCTCTGTCTCACCCTTGCTAAGCCAGTGGTGTAGAGTGGGCAATTGGAACTTGGCACCTGCAGCTTGGAGGATTTCAGCCACTGTGCTGTGCTGAAGGAAAGCAGGGATTCCAGGCCAGAAACAAGGATTCAGGGGGCAGAGTGCCTCTAGTTTCTTCCCAGGTTACTGAAACTGCAACTTTTTCTTTTTTTGTGTGGAAAGCACTATTTATATTCACCTTAGGGCCTTAAACAGAAATGCAGGTGCAGCAACGCCAAAGTGATCTGTCATACCACTGCCCAGTCTCAGAGCCCTGACAGAAGTGTACCTTATTCCCTTCTTCCTTCTCTTCCCACAGCTCCTTGTTCCTCGTGAGCCCATTGCATTTTCAGGGAAGCAAAACCCTCTTCTTCCAAAGCCCAGGGCAAAATTCCACGGGAGCAAGCTAGACCCACAGCTCTGTTTGTATCTCTTCCTCTGGGGCTACATCTCTACTAGTAAATCCAGAGTGCCTGGGAACATTCCTGGGCATGGAGGCCAGCTGGCAGGGAAAAGCCTGCTTCACTGCTGGCTTCCTCACCGGGATGGCTGCATGCAAACTGCTGCTTGGGGATCGTCCCAGGGATGTCAGAACAAACCACGGTGAGAAACCGCCTGGGAGAGAGCTTCCTGGCCTGGCCCAGAGGCACACCGGAGGTGTCCTGACAGAACCACGGCCACTGGCTTTTGGATGTGCTCCCAGGCACTGCAGTGTGGGCCAGTGCAGGCCGTGCCCACCTCTGCCTGCCTGGATACAGCGTGGAGGATGCAGGACCCGGGTTAAGGCTGTCACAGCTTCAGTCAGCTGGTGGGGATTTCACCCGGTGCTGAGCACTGCTTTTATCTCTACGGGAGCTGTTGATAAGGGAGCGTTTAAAGGTGCCCAGAGGGGAAACCACTTGAAAGAGGAGCTGCGGTGATCCAGAGAGCAGCTCTGGGGCAGGCTGGGGTGGGATCCCAGGGAGCCAGAGCTGTGGGGAGGTGAGAGGGTTCCTGAACACGCGGTGCTCAGCCAGTCCCCCAGAGGGGCTGAGGGGTATTTGCCACAGACTGTGCACGGGCTTGCCAGGATCGGTGGAGCTCTGCACTGGCACACCTATGGCAAGTACCACAACAGAGCTCTGCATTGTGTTTGATCCACAAGCTGGTCCAAACTGGAGCCCAGCTTGTGACTGGCATTCCCTTCATTAGGGTGTCACTCTATGGCCATAAACCCTGTTCTGGCTGCAGGGAGCACGGAAAGGGATCTTCTTTTCCTTCCACATCCTCACTGAGGGCCTCCTCCACATGCACAACCGTTCCCTACCTCAGCTCTCTCCAAGTTAGGATGAAACTTCTCCAGGCCTTTAAACGAACCCTGACTATTTTCTCTGGCCCGGGTTAGGGAGCAATTGTATGTGCTGCTCTGCTGGCAGGTGAAAGGGGGGAAGCAGTTCCAGGGAGAAGGAGGGGAGCAGGGATGAGCAGCTGGCTTGGCAGGAAGCGCTGCTGCCAGGTGAGGATGTGTGACCAACACCTCTCTGGGCAGGTTTTTATCTCAGTTTTGTTTTTTTTTAAAAAAAAAAGCTCAGTGATGAATGTGAAGATGTTTTTATCCAGTTCACCAGATGAACATATGGTCCCAAATTCCTCCCAAAAGCAATCTGTCCTAGAGACAATTATTCAGTCAAACCTTAATCAAGTTTTATTCTTTCACTATCAAGCCATATATTGGGCAGGAGGTATCAGGGTTTCTGCACAACCACAGCAAAGCCACTTCTCCCATTCATGCTGCAGTTTGATAACCCCTTGTTTGAATTCAGGCTTGGCATTTCCCATGGCCAATTTATCCCAGAGCTGAAGGACCCTTCCATCCTTGCTCCATCTGCCCTCTGTTCAGCACAGGAACTTTCTGAAGCCAGCCTGGCTGCCGAGAACAGAGTCCCAAAGAACGCAGCTGATCAAAGCACAGGCTGCCACCGTCCCTCCCAGCAGATACCTCCTGCCCAGCCCTGCTCCATCTCTTCTGCCAAAACTGGTACAATAAACAGGTTCAAAGAGCAGGTATGTCTGAAAAGTAAAACCTTCTCTGAGCACGTGCACAGCACTTGGCTCAGTGGGGTCCTGATCAAGGTTGGAACTTCTACATTACAAATACATTCTTTCCTTTATATTTAAATGAAATGTAAATTCATTTAACAAGTAAATCTCGGTTAAAATCTTTAACTCGTAAACCAGGATTTAAAAATCCATAGGAGCCACGTTCCCTTCCGTGCCACAGCTGAAGGTGCAGTAGCTAATGTTTCAGCTAACGTTGTTTTGTTCGAAACCAAATGAGGTTCACATTAAGCCCACAAAAGGAAATCGTGATTGATGATCTGGCCTGCACAACTACAATTCTTTTAGTAACAAAAATATTTTTTAAGTTCATTTATTATTGAGATCAAGCAATGAGTTTGGAGCTACATAAAATGGTTCCAATTAGATTCAAGTAATTGCCATTTTGAGTGAACATAAGTTTTTCTGGACTAAAAAAAGGGCAATAAAAGCTCAAGTAAGCTCACATCTGATATTTAAGCCTTCAAAGCTTTTTTGCCATTTTTTTATCCTCTTTTTCTTTTTAGTGTGAGAGAGATACACACACAGGAACGGGGGGAGGAGGAACAAGGACGTATGAAAAAAGAGGAGTGATTTTCCCAAGCTGATTTCCTGGGTGACCCAGTCTCCCTGGGAATGCTGCCCACGTGATCTGCACCAACTGGATCAGCAACAGCACGAGAATCCAGAGCTCCCACAGCACCATTAAAGTTAAGCGGCAAAGGAGGGAAATGCCAGCAAAGCACAAATTTGAGAATCTCAGGAAGACCACGAGTGATCAAGGAGGAAGTGATTAGTGAGGAGGAGAAGATGGATTATTTCTGATTTTATTGCCCAAATGTCAGCATTAGATATTTAATCTCCCGTGCCCACCCAAAGATCTACGAAAGTTCTCTACAGCCTCTGCCAGTGGTTTAATCTCTAGAGTGCAATTTGCTCCTAATTACAACCAGATCATAATTACAGATTCACATTTTTATATAGCTTCTTTTGGGTCTTAGTATTTACTAATGTGACACAGGATGCTTTTTGCTTTAGCTCAGCTTTGGTTTGCAGCTTTTTAGTGTTCCTGTTTGAAGTCTTGGAGAGGAATAGGAAGTCTAAATCCAGCGAACTTGTAAATCTCAGCTGGAACTGTGAGCACTCAACCCAGCTGAAGACCTACCCCTTCCTAGAAACAGTTGTTACAGTATCCAGGCACTTCTGTGACTCGTCCCTGATTGAACACGACAAAACACCACATCTTTTCCTGAAGGATAGTCTCATGATCCCCACGTGGGCTCTAGCTTTAGACTTTCTCCTAACTTTGTAAATATTTTTCCTTAACAATGGTTCGAGAACAAAAGGTTTAGCAGGCAGGAAATGTCAATATTTGGTTTTGATGAGAAACAAGTGTCTCCTTTCTCTTACTTGTAAAAGATTGTCTTTCCCCCTGAGCAGTTCTCCCAAGAAAGCAGAGGAGCACTGGAGTGCCAAGGCAGGTAGGCACGGCCACCCAAAGCACTGCTCTGGACACTTTTACTTCTTTAAAAACCATTTTTCACTAGAGCAACTCATTCAGCAAATATTTCCCTGAACTTGGGAATGACAAATTCCTACTGCTCTGCAGTGAACTCTGGATTACCTGCAATAACACACAGAGACTTCCTCTGAAATGGGCTGAACAGCACCAATGCACATATTTTGAACGTCTGATGACTCCTCTTCTTTTTTTTGAGATTGAAGCAAGCAAACAAACAAACAAACAAAGGCAAACCATGTTGTCTGCTTAGAAGAGATCAGTACCCTAAATAGTGCATGGAGAATGGAGAACCCATTGCCCTTGATTAGTGGGAACTGAGGCACAGGGAGGTTTAAGTCACACTTGCCCATGGATTAATGTCCTTTTGTTGTCCCTTTTATCCAGGAAAAAAGGAGGCTCTAAATGCAGTTAGCTGTCTGCTCCACCGAAGTTCAAGTCAATTGACTGTGCTGGGGAGTCTCAAATGTTTTCTTTCCTCATAAATTACCTTCATTAGCTATGTAAATAGAACCCTAATGAGATACTAATTAGCTGTTAAGATTTCGATCTCAAATAACACAAACAGTTGTGCTGTAACCATCTATTTGTGTTTGCCAAGGTGCAAGCACGTGCCACCAACCTGCCAACACCACACCAGGGCTGCCCCGTGCCCTGCACACACCTCAGATATGTGCTGGAAGTGAGCAGGATTTCATCAACACCTGCGACCTTCTCCTCAAGGCCCTGTGGCTGCTCCTAAAGTATTTGTGAGGCTACACCCTCAGATCAGGTCATTTGTCCTTGCTTCTCTGGCTTCAGGAAGTTTTCCTTACTGTCATTTTGTTAGGAGAACTGAAGGAGTACACAGGGAGTTCATGGACTGCCTAAAGGACGATGTCACAGAATCACAGCATAATTTGGGCTGGAAGGGACCTTTGAAGGCCATCTAGTCCACCCCCCCTGCAATAGGCAGGGACATCTTCAACTGGATCAGGTGGCTCAGAGCCCCATCCAACCTGATGATGCCTTAGGTTTTAACTTTTATATTTTTCAAACCCTGCCCTGCCTGGTGTGTAACTCTGGAGTTCCTGGTGGCCTGTGAGCTGCTGTTCTCTCCTGCTGGTCAGACACAACAAACCTCTGCAGGTTTCCACTCCAAGGACACCAGGCCCAAAACGTGTAAACTAAAAGCCTCTAAAGGGGAGCAAACTTGGGGTAATTGCATCATGAACTGAGGTTATAATTGGAGAATTAACCCTGATATGCAAATGAACCAAACTTATCAAAGTGTGAAGAACCCGTGACCCAGGGTCCATCTTGGGTGGAGCCTCTGGACTGCCCAGGGTGTGCCTTTGAAGGGCCTTCAAATAAATACCTCCTTTTATTCTCTTAATTCTTGTCTGGTCTCTGTGTTTTAGGTGGCCACTTAAGGCATCACTGACCTTGAAAGTGTCTGGGGAAGGAGCATCTATCACCTCTCCGGGCAACCTGTGTCAGTGTTTCAGCCCCTCACTATAAAACATTTCTTCTTTGTATCTGGTCTAAATCTACCCTCTTTTGGTTTAAAACCATTACCCCTTGCTTTATCACAATGAGCTCTACTAAATATTATGTGCCCATCTTTCTTATAAGCCCCCTTTAAGTATTGAAAGGCTGCAACAAGTTGAACAACCCCAACTCTGCCGAGCCCTCGGACTGCCTTTGTAGCCCTAAATTTTTCACTGGTACCAACAGAAGCAAAATTAGAGAGCCCAGCAGGAGCTGCCATGGATGTCTGTCTCGCTAAAATGAAGTATCAATAACCTAGCTCACACTCGATGAAAGAGCCAGTCTGAATTATTTACTGTATGTCATACTTCAGGTTTTAATTTCAATATATGGTGAGATGTACGATAAATTATTCAGCAGCATGACAAATTAAAATGCAGTTTCAAACCCCATTGTATTTTCTACTCTTAGGTTAACAGTCCAGTTTGCAACGGTGGCTTGCTAATCTATTTTTGCAAAAGGTTTTTCAACCAGAGAGGCACAGAGGCACACAAGTTTTCCATTGCAGCAAATCTTATCCAGCTTGAATCATTTAACAGCCCATCCTCCTTGAGATACACTAATGAAATACAGCTTGGGCAAGAGGGTCAAATGTACCTGCAGCAGGATGGCCCAGGAGGCGGTGGTTTGTTTGCTCCAGCTTTTCCCAGGGGACCTGCACGGGTGTGAGGGCTCTTGTCCTCTCACTTACATTGTTATTTCATGTGCCAAATAGCTTCTTAGAGATATTTTATTTCACTTTCTAACTTCTTCTCTTCTCTTTATCCATGGTCAGTTTTGTAGGAAGGTCTGGGAAATAGAGCTGGTGTTTTAATCTATCGAGGGACTCGGTTTTTTGTGTTGGGATGACAGGGAAGAAGGTTTCTTCTTCTACTCTGAACAGTCGTGGGTTCAGTAAAGGGGTTGTTGCTTGGTCTTGCAACTCATTCTTAGACCAGCCTTGCAAAGGTCATGTCCACTTGTCAAGATATTTTCCATCCTCTTTTTGGCAAAGAGAGTAAGGAAACACTTGTCAATATTCCTCCTTGAGACCTCCTCTCTTTAGACATAAGCCCAGGTGACTGTGATTGAAGTTTGTTCCTCAATGGGTAACGCCCGGCAAAATGACAACCTCCTGAGCTACAGAACATGCAATATTCAGTCTTGCAAGAGTGATAAGTCTAAGATCCAACATTCCTGACTCATCAGAGCTCACAAAGGAAAGCTTTGTGCTGTCTGAGGGAAGACATTCCAAGTTTCTGTCCATGAAAGAGCCTAAGTTCTTTAAAAATCATGACATGTTTATGTAGAGTAAAACAATTTTAGGTCAGTTTGGGACATTCTGTCCCTCTAAAATCTGTACTGCTGAACTTGTGTCCAGATGATAGGAAGTCTATATGTTGTAACAAGAACGTTTGACAAAACTATATTTAAAACAAAAATCTTCAAAGCCTTTGACCCACACCCAGGGCTTTGTACAATGGTCTGCAAACAAAACCTTGTTTGCTGTTTTGTTTATAACTGGCTCATGGCTCGTCTCTTCTGAAATCAGGGGCCTACCCCAGAGGTTTGATGATGAAAGCTGCTCCCAGTCAAAAGGCTCTCCATGGAAACAAAGTTCCATCAGACACAATGGTTCGAGGAGCCTCGGAAAAGTTCCATTTGAAATATCCTGCGTCCGATTGACTTATGCCCTACCAAAGGCAAAGCAAAGATTTGGAAAGAGCCCTGCCTGTATCGCTGTAATACCTGGAAGCAGCAGATGATGTGTGTGAACTCAAAGTGGGCATCCTCTGCCCTGTGCCCCAGCAGGGAAAGAGTGGGAGTTCCCTGCAGCTCCACAGTGTGCTGGGATCAGCAGCGGGTTCCCATCGCCCAGCCTGTAGCACAGCCACAAAATCCCCAGCGGCAACGGTGGTGAAAGTCTGTCCCACTGCTGCGCAGGGATGGAGCCAGGAGCCAAGGGCAGTCAGGGCACCAGGATGGCATTAAACTTTCCCTCAGAGGCAGAAAGGCTCCGAAGTAGAGCCTCAGTGGAATTGCTACAGATGGGAAACTGAGCAGCTGCCGAATCCAAGAGCTGCTGCTTTACCTGAAGTTTAAAAGGAAAGGAAATTTCTTTAGGTTTTTGGAGAATCAGAAACCCTGGATTTCTGCCAGCCTTGAGAGAACCCCCTATATATACCCTTATGTCCAGATAATGCATCTGTATGGACACCTTATCTCTGAGAACTCTCCAGCTGAAAAAGCTGGGCTGAAAGGTGCCGTGTCCACTTTAATATCGGTCCCTGAGGTGAGAGGAACAGAAATCTGTTTGTTTCTTCCTTAGCAAAAGTAAGGCTGCAGTAAAGGGGAGTATAAGGTGGCTGGACTTCTCCCACTTCAGGGAAACATCCCATCAGGCTGGCATCCAGTTACATACTGAGTCCACAACATGTTGCATTAAGAACAACGGGCAAATCGTTCTGTGCAAAGGGCCTCAGTTTCTGCACCTGAAATACTCAGTTCAATAGCTACCAGGCATTGCATAACCCAGTTTATACATTTTAGGATGTGCTGACATGCCATACTGCCCGAGCACTTGGTCAGAAAAAATAACAAACATTATTGATATTACAATAATACTTGCAAATTATAGACATCTGCAATTATATTAAATTAAAACCTGGTGCGGTTCACAATACTCAGATGGGGCAGCATGAAACGGGAACTCTATTACAATCAAACTGTTTCAGCTTAAACATTTGGACGTTTTGGATGTAAAAATAAAAAGCTCAAATTTATATCGATGTCTCAGATAGTTCGGTGGAAACAAACTTTACTTTGCACAAGAAAATAGTTGCAATTGCAGATTTTGCCGGTCACCCCCGTGGTACCATGACACAATTTGTCCGGCTGATCTCCCTGCTGCTTCTGGTGTTACTTTGGAGCACAGTTCGGAACTGGAATCTGGTTCCTTGCTGTCCAGCAATCATTTTTTAGAGTATGTACCTTTTTTTAGACCAAAGCTAGGATTGCCCCATGAACCAGTTGTGTTGGCTGGAGCACTGTACATGCAAGAAATAAAGGCAGCGGCATCCGCCCGAAGTTACTGCTCAGAGCTTAATTAATACCAGGGTTTTCACCCTCGCATTAATACTTTCCTCTTGAATTGAATGGGACTCGACCTCGTCACAACCAGATCAGGGCAAGTCTGTGAAAACCATGTTGTGACATCAAAGCCAAAACAAAGGAATGTCATCGCATGTGTCAGAGCAGGACGTGATGGGGTCCTCTTACAGTAGCAAAATAATGTCACTGTGAATCCTGGGACACCTTGTCAGCTACCAAGGCTCTCTCTGAAAAGGAAGTGCAACGGGTGAACCTGGGAGCTGGCAATTTCTTTAAAAACCAGGAGATGTGGATGCGGTGCCTAGCTGGAATAAAGAGGCTCTGCTGACTCTAATGGGGCTGGACAGATTCACATCTGTAGGAGATCTGGTCCACTGCAACCAAACCGTGGAAAGGATGTATAAATTAAAATACTGCCTCACTGCAGGGCACATAAATTCATCACCGGCGTGCTCGGGCATCGCTCCCCGTCCCTCACCGTGTAAATAAGGCCACAGCATTTTCATTTGTGGGTAAGAGCTCTCAGTGCCTCGTGCCCCTCTCCAACGTGAAAACCCCCACTTAGGGCTGGTTACTTTTCCACCTGATGCTTCCCTGGAAGAGCCGCACTGTAAAATCCCTGTTCCCGGCAGCTACCGCCTCGCAGGGGGGGAGTTCCCTGTGCCCCCTCCCCTCCAAGACTTAACAGTACGGCCTTAGAAAGGGGATTTTCCAGTATAAACAGAGCTAAGCCAAACTCTTCTCCTGGCCTCTCCATGCCCCAGCCCATATTTGCCCCACATATAATTACCTGTGGATTTCACCCAGAAGACAGAGGATTTCACTTATAGCCCCAAATAGGCAGGCTCTGACGTAATGGCAGTCTGAGGAATATAGGTCAGGGAGGTGGCCTGGCCACTGGAAGTGAATTTTGGAAGCAGAATAAGCAACTTTGTTAGAGGAGAAGATAGTAATCAGCAGTGGTCCTTGGATCTAAACATTTCACCTCCAGCACTCTCGCTGCTACAGCCCTCATCTGTTTCACCTTCCTATTTTAAGTTCCTGACTCACATCCTAAATATTGACTTCTATTTTTCTATTAGCACTGGATTTTCAGCCTCCATATTGACTTTGACTGTACCTATGGTTGATACTAAGCCTCTCAGGTCAACAAACTTTTATAGCTGTTAGCTGCCTAAACCACAGTGGGCAGGAACTGGCACTATAGAGCAGTAGCTAGAAGCAATATTATTGGGAATTATAAATTATTCCTCTGCCTGAACTTTTCCTCTTATTCACATAGCTACATTCATTTTTAAACATGTGGCAAATGAATCGCACAGCGAGGACAATTGGGACTCTGTGATTTGGGGAGCACCCGCCACCACTAGCAGGGATGGATTCTCCCCTGGGAACAGCGGAGTAATGCCGGAGTCATAGCTGGGGTACAGCAGCATGATCCGGGCCAGTAATGCCTGTGAGGACAGACAACACCCAGCCAGAGGATCAGAAGCCCCAAATCCATCTTAGCTGCACACACAGACCCCTAATGTCTCCTTTGGCTGACGTTTTAGCGGCACACGGAACTGAGCTGTTGCAACCAAACATCAGAGAGACTTGGCCATCCATCATTTGGAAAACACTTCATGTATGTAAGAAACAATAACAACATTAAAAGAACATTATGGCAGTGACAAAGCCAAGCCTAAAAAGTGAGGAAACGCAGCAGTTAAGATTAACTTATGCCTCACAGTGTAATATTTTTCTGCAGACCACATACTATTTTTTTGGAATTAGGACCCGTGCCGGGGAGCAGGGACAGGGAAGGTCCAGCTGGCAACACGCTATGTCAAGTATTGTACTGACACGGGATGAGTGCAGCATTTAGATGTGAGAGGAATTGTATAAAGCTGCATCCCTTAAAAGATGCCCCTTTGGGCGCTGCTGCCCCTGGGGCCTTGCCCAGCACGTGTCCTTGCACAAAGAGCTCACAGAAAAGGCTGGTTTCCTGCCATCCCCCCTCTGCCACTCAACCTCACAGACAGCCAAAATGTCACCCGGATTTAGCTTAAATTTTAAGTCTGTGCTATGTTCAGTTTAATGCTTTCTAAAAAGTTGTTATCACCGAGGAAATGATTACTGGGATGATAAGCTATGAATGACTTATTCATGAAGTATTTTCAGTCCTTCATCGGTCTACTAGATCTTGTGCTTATGTTCCAATCCTTCACATACTGATTAATTTTTCATGTGCTACCAGGCCTTTTTCAAGCAAGGACTGCCAAACTAATGCAATCTGGCCATTTAGTAAGTTGTTCCTTTCCTTTTTTGTTTTTCTTACCCCATGCCTGGAGTTACAAGCCTGTGGAAGGAAGGAAGGGTCTGTCAGAGAACTTGTATGATATTTGTGATTTATTATTAATTGCTGGCACAGCAGTCCCTGCAGGTCACAGGACCCGGCCTGTGCTAAGCAACGTCTGAATGCTGTGCTGGGCAAGGCATTGACTAGGAAAAGGGCTTTTCCCAGCCTTTCTGCCTAGGCAGAGGTAGTGTCCCCCTCCTATGTAATGGGAACGGCAATAAAGCGCTGGCTGACCAAGCGCACGGGGGGGCCGTGCTGCAACAGAAACCGGGCAAGTGTCTGGAGCTGAACCCTGCACAGCAAACCTAGGAAACAGGCTTTTCCCTCGCCTGAAGTCTGCAGAATTACAGTTTTCAAGGATTTACCACTTAATGGCAAAATTCTGGCCCACAATTACGCTGTGTTCTCTCTGCCAAAGCACATACATGAGCTGTAATCAGAGAGCGGCTTTTTTCCCATCCTCCCTCCAGCTTTGCCATGAGGTGGAAGAAACTGCGATGGGTTGAGCTTGCTTTCCCCTGCTGTGCCAGGAACGACACGTGCCTCGTCCCAGAAAGCTGCAGCTCAAATCCTGTTGCAAAAAGCACCAGGCTTGCAGCACACAGCCCGTGGCCCCACCAAAACCAATGGACATCCTTCCATCTGCACCTTGTGGCAGGATCAGGGCCACAAATACAGGCCGTGAAAAGAGAGCAGAGCACGAAATAAGTTTGTGCCCTAAGGGAAGTGGCCAGCACCAGCGCTCAGAGTGAGAACTAACTCTGCTCTGGCAGAGACTCCCTGCACAGCTGGAGCCAAGTCTCTCAGGTATTCGACAGTTTGATTCCTTACCTGTCCAACGAGGAAAAGGTAATCCTGCCTTCGGCAGGGTGCTCTGAGGATGAGTGCCCTGGGTTCTGGAAGGGACCCTGATGTACAGCATGTATAATGACCCTCAGATACCTAAACCTGATCCTTCTGGTGGAAACATTTATAGCCCTTTAGTTCCTAATTCCAGCTATACGTTACCACAGCAGCCAGATGGAGCAAGATAAGCCTGTTGTCTCACCCAGATCTCTCGAGCTGATCAGTGAACATTTTTGCTGTGCCAAGCCAGCACGGTCGCTTCTCTGCTGCCCCGCTATTCTGCAAGCAATGTGATTATCAGGCATTTGAAAAAAAAAAACAAACACAGTCACGCAAACAGCAGCGCTTTGTGAGCTACCTGCTGCCATCAGGGTCCCAGGTGACCCAGGCAGGCTCTGCTGTGTGCCTGCAATCAGCATGCCTTGTGTGCTCTGAACAGCTTGTCCTTACCCCATCACTCCGCACATGGGAGACTATCCCCGTATTGCCCTCACCCAGGGCCCTGACCTCAATTATTAACTGCGTTTAGCAAGGACATTATTAAACCTGACTCTCTGCTCCCAGATGAGCTATCAAGTGTCTCTCTTTAACCCAGCAGGAACCTTTTTCTCACCCCATGCCCTTCTTGTTACCCTTTAATGTGCCCTGAAGCCTCTGGAGCAACTCTGTCCATCCCAGATAATGTCATTTCTAAAAGGAGAGAGGGGAGGAAAAAAAAAAAAGGAGAACTCCATTCCTGAAGATTTTTTCCTAACTGGCTCTGAAACGTCTTTCCATTTCCTTTCTATTTTAATCATCCATCTCTAATAACAAATTCTAAAAACCAACAGGTTTATCCAGTCACAGCAAACTGCTCAGCTGTGGATTAAAGCATGTTACAGTTTTTAGCAGGACACTACTCCTTTATACCTGTGAAAACTGATCGCATCTGTCTATTATGATTAAAAACCAAGGAGATATTAATAAGTAGCTACTAATTAGCTTGCATTTTAATCGCGGCTTTTATGCCAAACAAACACAGGAGTGCCACTGAAACACAATATAAAATGTCAGCAAATGTCTCCACTTTGGAGCTTGGCAAGTGCAGCTTGCAATGTGCTGATGACACCAGGGCACGGAAGGGCATTAGGCAACGTTCCCTGCTCCTCTTGGGCTTTGGCACAGGAATGCACCGGGCTGTGGCTGGGCCATAACCCTGGAGCAAGTGAGAGCAGTCTAAGGCAGCCTGGCTTCATGAGCAGCACCAAAAGCCCACTGGAGGCTGTTCCAGTGGCTGAACCAAGGAGACCTCAGCAGCCCCTAACCGAGTTTTCCACTCCCTTGCTGCTTCTCTGCAGGTTTTTATAAGAGGGATGTGTCAGGGTTCTTCTCATGCTGGCAAGGAAGCACCCGTGTGCGACCCTCAAAACCCACAAGCTGTGGGTTAACTGGGTTAACTGGGAACCTCAGTTAGATATCAGCAGTGTCCCTGCATCTCCCTGCAGCCTCTGCATCACCTCCCCAGCAGCAGCGACAGCTGCCAGCCAGCACTGCAGCTCTCCTACTGCTGTCATTTCCAGCATCAGGCACAGGCACCGTGCCAGCGGTGCCCCTCGCAGTGCCCCATGGCTGCACCCGGCCAGACCTCACTCCCTGTTCCATCTGGTCAATCTCTCATCCCTCCCGACACCACCTCGAGCGAGAGGAGCTGCTCTGGGGCGGCCCTTCTGAAAACAGCCACCAGACTTTCCATTCCCAGCACTGTCCTCTGCTACATGTCCACAGAGTGCCCAGCATTCCGAGGCCCTCATCTCCTCCGGAGCCCCTAGGGGCTGCTAGATTGCAAAAAATACACACCAAAGACCAGCTGGAGAGCACGCAAACATTCCTCAAACCTATCCTTCCACTCATGGCAAGCAGCTGAAAAACGCAGCAGCCTTCAAATAAAAGGCTATGACTGAACATTGCAAGCGCGACGAACGTTTCATGGATGAGAATGCTCCCGCCCCCCAAAATATTTGTTTTCAATACCCACAAAGTAGTATAATGTCATTTAGCGAGGAGAATTCTGGCAGTCAATGCACAATCTGGCAGAGCTACAAGTACTGTAGGTGTTATGATACACACACAACATGTTTTACAAATAGAAAGTGGTTTCCAGAGTTCTTTAATATATTCTAATTTCCCCCACCTCTACCCAAAAAAGCTGCAGTTATGAAAATACTGTTGCATACTGAAATATTAAACTAGAAATCTGAAGAGAGCTGGTTTTTTAAAAAGCTCTCTTTTCAGCTATTCCTTCTTCTCTCTCTTTTTTTTTTTTTTAAGTCAGGTATGTTTTTAGCAACTTAAACAGGTTGGGTTACCCACAAGAAGTAGTAATTTTTCCACCTAGCAGATTGAGGCATTCATACCCTCTTCAAACATTTCTAAATTTATTCTCCAGTATTATTCAAATAGAAATATTTGCATGTACACCCTGAATCGGATAAAACCCTTTTAGTACTAACTCATGGGTAGAAACCACACAAATGAAGAAGATTAAAAAATGCACCTTCTTTGAATCCAAGGAGCCTTTGCAAGAAATCCTTCCAAAAAGCCATCCTATCTCAATTGGTTATTATTTCTTCGTTTTGGAGGAGAATCCTGCTCCAGAGCAAATCTAGTACCCATACAACACTCAGTGAGATACACTCTTACCTGGCTAACAGCCACACGGGCAAGGGGTTATTAGCCTAATTTACAGGTGGGAGACCAAAGGAAAAAGAGACCAAGTGAACTTTGCAAGGCCACCCGAGACACCTGTGTCAGCTCCAAAACAATTTTTTTGCTCGAGTCCCATGCCTCAGTCACAACATAAGGCTTCCTTCCCAAGAAATCACATCAGCTGCTTCTTGTGGATTTTCCAGGTGCAGGAAAGTTGGGTTTTAACTTTTATAAGTCTCTGAGGTCACCAGTTTCGCTCTTAGGTGAAGTGATCAGACTCAGTTTCAGGAACAAACCCCCTTGTAGAGCACTCAGGCACGAGCAGAATCAACCACTGCCCCATCTAACCTCCTATCCAAGGAGGGCACAGAAACTCCCTGTGTTTGGGCACTTCCAAACCAGACCTTCACACAAAGCCACAGTGCAGATCCCAACCTGATCCCACGAGGAGCATGCCAAGGAGGTATCACGCAGTAACATTAGCACTGTGGTGGCATCCTGCACCCGAACCAGGGGGGCCCTACCTTCTCTGGGCAGTGCCACAGGGCTGTGGGCACATCACTGAGCAGGTCAGCACAGAGCTGAGCCTCGCTGCTTCAGTCAGCACTAACTGCACAGGGCACATCCACACTGTGAGGACACATGAGAAGTTTCTTCTGGGAACATGGATGAATGAGCAGATGTCTGCCGGTGACATCCCAAACCGCTGGCAGAGGTATTTTCATAATCCAAATGAAGATGTTTCTAGTTTGTCTCAGAGGATAATCACCAGGAAATGCAGTGTTCTCAATTCACTCACTTGGGATGGGGGATTAGCAACTAGGGAATGAGTTCCCCTATAGGGAGAAGAGCAAGGTGGAGAAAAGCTGCAGCCTATGATCGGGTTTGGCAGGCTGTGCTACCCTAGGAACAGGAGAACCTCAGGGAGCAGGACCTGGAACCTGCTGGGGGTTCTCAGGCTTTGTGACCTGTTTATTCCCACACCCGACTGTGTTCAATCCAATACATCTGTTCCACAAAGAAGAGCAGCCTTTCCCATTGTAAGCCTCTATCCACGCTCCCAGCACGGAACATCTCCCAGACATCTTTCAATTGCTACACATGAGGCAACCACGAGGCTCTGTGTAGGCTGTGATGAGGGAACAGCTCTTATGCTGCACTGCTAAAGAGGGGATGATGTGATGCTGGGAACAGGGCAGGAGCAGTGTGGGACCTGTGTATCAGCTGCAGATCACAGCCACAAGGTCTGTCTGTAGCCTCAGGACAAAACTGAGAGAATAAGTTGGTACAAATTACATGAATTACCTAAATAATGCACGTTAGAAAATTACATCTCCATGCTGCCACCCGTTAGCCTGCAAGCAGCTCCACGGACAGCAGAGGAACTAACAGGAAAATAAAATATCACCCAGCACAACGTGGGGCTGAATGATTGTGCCTTTAGCATTTCCTACCTGCTTGCAAATAGACTCCCACCTTTACAACTCTGTTTACTGGTCTGGGTTCTCACCTGAACTCAACAATGCTGACTTAGACTAACTCTGGATCGGTGATTTCCAAGCATTTGCTGACAGTCACTGCGGCCTGTTGTCTGTGCCCAGGCTGTTTGCTGAGTTCCATAGTATGGCCTGTGGCGTTCCCCCTCCTGCTGCTGCCCAGCTGCCCCAAGGTAACGAATGCTGAGCCCAGCTCTGCAGCACCATCCAGCCATTTGGGACAGGCTCTTTAACCTCGCTCTTCCCCTTGCAAATCCAGCCTGGGAGACACAACCCTGACCATCAGTCCAGTCTCCAGTGGAGGTGAGTCCCAACCCAGCAGACCATGTGGATAAGTCCTGAGGGACTTAAGCATGTGCTTAAGTTCTCTGCTGGATCAGTGCCTTTGCAACCAGTCCGACTGCTTTGTTAGCAGTGCTGAGCACCAGGGCTGAGCTCCAACAGGAAATAGCAGCTTCCCTTTGAAGTCCTGCCACTGATGTTCACGTAGGTGGGACTTCAAAGAAGAGCCACCGCTTCCCCTCCCAGTATCGGAGGCCCCAGTGTTGGAGAAGCAGTACTGCTGGTTTTAATTGCATGAAGGGATGCTTTAGGGCGGACGATTCAGCCCTTCTCAGAAAAGGGACAACTTGAAAAAGTTCCCACCTGCTGGCAAGAGACCCAAGGAGAGGTGAACCCGCACCCCAAAATACCCTTTAAAACAAAGGGCTATGGAAAGAAATCTCGTTCCCTTCTGTTACCTGTTTTCCATAGTGCCACTGAAAACTCCCTTGTGAGCATCTTGTTTACTCTGGAGCCGTACTCCTGGCCAGCGCAAGGGCCCCTCGCCAACTGGGATGCGGATGAGGAATGGCCAACCTCAGCTTCCATAACAGACATCACTGGAAAAACTGACTTCAACAACAGCCAAACTGAGCCAACGTGAGGAAATAGCCCCACAGGCAACCTGCATGGCTGATTCTGGTGCTGACTGACAGTGCAATCACGCTCCGGAGCTCCTGTAATTTCTCTGTATCTCTTTTCCTTGAGGGAAAACAAAGCAGAGAAGTCCACATCCTAAATGGTGTCAATGAACTCAAATGGCATCAAAACGTGGCTCCGCCTTTTCTCTTGCAGATTGCCAACATCCATCCATTCTCTCAATCTTCAGCCAGAAGCAAGACCCAGTCAAAGGGGAGAGGGATCAGCCTGTTAACACAGAAAAGCCTGGGGACCATGGAACGCACTGGAGAAGCAGCCAGCATCCCCAGGAACAAGAGAAACAGTGCAGGTTTTACATGGATTTGCAAGGCTCTTCCACGTTCCTATTGCTTGTTTTTCTTCTCCCTGAAGTCCCTTCATGCATCCAGATTCCACACACTTCTACATTCAAAAGCCAGCTACATGAGCAGGCATGGATTTTGAAGGAAGATGAGTAATTCTGTGTTCTTCAAGGAGTGAGTCCTTTGTGACCTCACGACACAGAGTTCAGCTGAGCTCTGCTGTTCTTGTCACCAGTTTCCCATAACTTGGTCATCTGCCCTGGTCACTTCATGTTTTGTACCTCCTCACACAACACTTGCACGTTGCTTTTGGAACAAACTTGAGTCAGCAGGAAAGCAGTGTATGCCAGTGGGGATTAATAAGAGCAGGAATTTTAACCCCAGTAAAACCAGCTAAGCAAAGATGTGCCCCAAAAATGCAGAGAGCTCTCGGTGCCAGACGCTGAGGGGCTGACAGCAGCAGTGCACTGTGACAAGACTGGACTTGACCACTCAGATGATCCCAGACCAAACCCTGGGGTCTGTTCTGGTGTGAAGAATGGCCAAAAAAGCTCAAGTGAAACAATTCCTGTCTCAGGACAAAAAAAAATGAGTATGGAAAGTCCCTCATGTGCCTTTCAGCAGCACAGCCATGTGGCCATGGCTTTGCTCAACGACAGAACAACTTGCATCGAAATGTTTGAAAAAAGATCTCTTTTTATCAACAGAAAAGTGATTTTTTGAAGACATTTCTCTTAGAGTTTTGAGCTTCTACCAAAAAAATGCCAATGCGCATTCTCAGCCAAAACGATGCGACTATTCTATAATCAGCAGTTTCCCATTAAAGATTTTTGAGATTTAGGAGTCTGGGGGTTTTAATTGCTATTTTTTTTCTGAGTATTTAATCAGCATTTTCCACTGAGGGAAAAAATTATTCTGGTCAAGCGTTGGTTTCCTTGCAAGGTTGAGAAGGGCAAGGGGGAGGAGGGGTCGCTGTATTTTTCCTTAAAGACACAAACATTCTCTTATAACTGAAGTCACCGTGCACTTGTGAGCCTGACAAATTTAGAGGACTTAAAATCAATCAATAAAAAAAGAGCTTGACCACAAGGGAAGTAGTTCTGGTCAACCCTTCAGCTTTACATCATAGACAATATTAATTTTATCACAGCCTTAAAAAATTAAAATAGAAAAATGCATCTTCTTGGAAAACAGCAGTTATTTTCTTCCCCTGCTCAGATATTTTTATAAGCCTGGTTCCACCAGCTTCACTCCTGTTGAGAATCACCTTACCCTCCAGGGCAGAGCATTTATTTAGAGGTGAGATATTATGTCCCAAGCAGGACACTGAGATGCCTCCACCCAACAAAAACTCTACTGTGCAGCTGAGCTGGACCAGCTACGTCCCAGATCCAAGTCTGGTTTGCAGCATTCCCCATAGTGCCTGGATACTGGCCTCTATAAATAAACAGGCCAGAAGGTCTGGAGAAGAGGTGAAGCCTTTCTCATTAGCTGTGAGCAAGGAAGGAAGTTGTACCTCACCAAAGACTGCGGGAATTCACAGCTCCCTCCTTCCCTTAATAGCACCGCTGGAGGCGGAGAGGAGCAGGGCAGAGCAGCCTGACAGGGATGGTCCAGCAAAACAGTTGAGACAACCAGTGAAATGAAATCCTGCACATGAGTAAGGGTGGCAGAACTTGCCTGACAGATACCTTTCTTGCTGGCTAATCAGAACCACAATTTATAGCTCTTTCCATTAAATCTCAGCAAAAGAACACAATGGCACAGAGACTGATTTGATTCGCTGGCAAACGTGTCTTAGCCCTTATTTGTTCAGAGAATTGGTTTTGATAGCTTGTTGTCACCCTCAACATGTTTTTCTGGTTACTTACACACATTAGCTTAGCAAAACTTCCACTGGGAAAAGGTTTCTCTGGTCCAGGAGGAATCTTCTGGTCAAAACAAACCTGGCCAGAGCGGCCAAGGATTTCAACAGCCAGAAGATGCACTTTTGAAGGCCTGATACAGATCAGGGAGTTGAACTTGGATCTCCTAAATCCAAGAGGGATATCTTAACCCCCAGGCAAGAGGCCATTCTTGGATGTTGCTCTCCTGTAGGAGTCACTTCCAACTGGATATAAGTCATACAATATTCGCTGGTAACAGCAAGACCAGTTCTGCAGAACAGTGACCCAGAAAGAGCAGGAGCACGACTCTGGGTCTCCATGTGCCAGATAAGAGACTTGGCTGTCCACTGGTTTATTGCAGTAATCAGGAAAACCAACCCCTTTACAGATCCTGTGTCTTGCAGGCGGAATGGAAAAACCTGGAAATCTCCCAGCGTCCTGAGCACCAGGAGAAGCGTTTCCTCCCCGCCGTCACGGGGGGCAGATCCGCGGTGTTTATCACCTCTTGTCGCCAGAGTCGGGGTCTGGCCTGCTGCCTTCCACCCTCATTCAGAATGCACTTTCATCTCTAGTGTAAACACCGAGGAATATCAAAAGCCCTGTTGACAGTACTGCTCTCATTTTCTGCTTTAAGAAGTTGCCAAAATGTACAAAATTAAACTCCCCGAGTCACAGTGGGCTGTTTTGTCAGTTTATCCAATCGGTAACGTAATACTATCGCAAGCTCTATCATCCTCACTCTTTTCTGGTTTTTCTTCCCCTTCCCTCCCTCCCTCTTTGTTCCTTTTTCTCTTTCTCTTTTCCTTCCTTCCTTCCTTCCTTCCTTCCTTCCTTCCTTCCTGCCTTCCTTCCTGCCTTCCTTCCTGCCTTCCTTCCTTCCTCCCTTCCTATCTCCCCTGGAAGGGAACACAGTTCCTCCAAAAATTCAATCTCAACATCAAATTTCAAACTGGCAGATATAAATCAGATATCGTTGTGATGCCTCTGAGGAATATTCCTGTGTGTGACATGTGCATTGTCCCGGCCACAGGGGGTACACTATGGATATTATTGTGCTAAAGGAGCTTCTCTGGGAATTTTCTCTGGAATTGCAGGAGTCAGAGGAGGAATGCTCTGCTGTCCCTCACTCACTACCTCAAAGAGCATATTTGAGGACTGGCCCTGTATTTTTCATTTTCTTCCCAGTTCCTTTCAAAAATAATGAGAAAATGTGGGCCTCAAAAAATACAGAATTGGGTTCTTTCTTATTTCATTAACAAAAACAGGAGCAAAATGAGCAGCACCATTTTACAAACAGCAACTCTGTGGAAAACTTCTAGGAAAACAGGAGAAATGCCAGATGTTTCTCTAGCTCCAGAGTTCCTAAGCAAGGAAATACATCCCCACAGCAAGGCATGCATGACATTTGCAAATGACCTTCACTGGAAATCAAAGTGTAACATCCATTACCTCAGTACGTAATTCGTTCTTAATCTATTAACAATGTGACTCATTAACATATTAGTAGCAGTAGGGTGTTAATAGGAGTAATACTAATAGTCCTGTCATTGTGGTGCTAACAGGCCCCAGCACGCCGGTTCTTCTTCAGCAAAAGGATTTGTGACCCAGCATCACAAAGGTGGTGAGACAGAGGTTTGAGAGCCCTACCAGTTACTTCACGGGATGTGTGCTATTATCTCTCCTTATCTCCCCGAGGAATCATGGAAGATCTAAATGTGCAATCATAAGGATTGCTCAGGTGTGAGATCCCTGAAGGAATCTTTGCTGGACATGGGATGAAACCCTAAAGAATGTTTCGGGGTTTTTTTCATATTCCTTAAATACTTCTGTTAGTACTCAATCAGGTTTGAAATGCCTACTGAGCTCTTGCAGAGATTTCTGCTTCTCCAAGGTGCAAGAATACTCTCACCTCAGGGAAAGGTCTTACCAAGTAATTTTGCAGAATTTGTCAAGAGCTGCTGGGGAGGAATAACACACGGCCTAAGAAATGCTGTTGTACGTTCCTTTTTCCACCCTTGATTTCCCTGCTCGGAAACCTCACCTGAAAGGACTTGAGGAATGACTCTGTTAGTTTGGGGTTTCCAGGAGCACAGTTCTCGTGATGCTGAGGGAAGGTCCCCACATGGCTGAGCCCACCCACAAGGCTCAGCCAGCACTGCCACCCAGCCAGCAAACCCCCAGAGCCCAAAAGAAGCACACTGACCTCCAGCCCAGCTCTTCCAGGGAAGAGTCACACTCACAGTCCTTGTGTTCTGCAGGGGGCAGGTGCTTGCACGGGACAGCTGAAAGTTATTGAGTGATTTCTGATGCTATAATACAGATCTGATTTACCATAAGTGCAAACAAGATTTGGGGAGAAATTGAAGATTTCAAGTATCCTTGAAAATCTGATGCTTCTAAGAATCCCGGTTTTGGGTCTTGGCTCTAGAAAACTGACTGCGAAGACGGAACAGTATCCCTGGCTTCATGCACAGACAAAATCTGCAGGCACAGGTCTGCCTCTGCAGAAAATGAACAGATACTCTGTGATAACTTGCCATGCATCCCTGAATCTGTGGGATCCAAAATCCACACCACAATGGAAGGTAAGACTGGGCAGGCTGGGAGCCACGGCTGGGGTGGAAAATATCCACTGTAGCATTATAAAAGGACAATAAAAAGCAAGACTGTAATTACCTCCCTGCTCACCCTCACCACACTACAATGAAGTGTCTCTGCCATTAACATCGCATCTACATATAAAGGTTGAGTATATTAGAACAGGGAAAACACTACAGCTCTTTTTGGAAAGAAAGGTTGTATGGTACAAAGCACTTTGACACCAAAATAACTGCATTCCCATGAGGTCTTGTCCCAGTACAACCAGTGGTAAATAAAAACCCGAGAACTTTTTCCTAACAAAAAAATTGCATCAAGGCAATTTTTCATGTAAACCAGGCCTAAAAATGGTTCTTCAGAGTAGGTTCCAGGAAGACTGTCTGATACTCCAACTCTTCCCCAGGTGTTGTGATGCCAATTACAACTTTTCAAACTCCTGACATTGCGATGGCCCCATTGCCAGCCTTGGGGTCTGCCCAGGGACGCTGAAGGTGCAAAACCAGGGGACTGACATGGGCTCCAAATCCAGAAATTCCAAAGAAGGAAAACCCTGCAATCATAGCCTATCCACCACTCAGGTGGGTGCTGAAGGACCCCCGTCTCGGCTGACGCTGACCCTGATGACTGGTGCTAACTCAAGGGAGCTCTCCGGCCCCGAGAGCAGCCAGAGACAGGAGCCCAAACCAAGGCCAGAGCCCTGCCGGAGACGGCCGGGGTCACCCGAGGAGTTGTCAAGGTTTACCTTCACAACTGGTTTATCTGGCTCTCACCTGCTGGCTTTTCGGAGCCCCCAAACTATTATTATCAAGAATCTTGTATTAACTACTACATGCCCGAGTGAGTGAGTACACAGGCTCATCGGCTGGGAATGACAAAACAAATTCTCAAAGGCAGCTCTTTCCTCCTCCCTTTCCTCAGGCTTACCTTTATTTTTAAACACAGAATCAAAACCAGCCCAGCTCACCCCACTCCAGGTGGGAGAGAAAAGGCACCAGGATCCTCCTTGCCTGTTTTTAGTCTCTTTCAGAGCTCCAGACAGATCTTCCAGCTGATGGGCAGAAGCCTGTTAATTGTGCACTTGCTGGAACAGCCACAGCTCTCTGCCTTCCTCCTCCAAGTCAAACATCCCTCTGCAGTCTCCGCTGGGGTGAAAGATAGCAAGTGACATCCCATTCCTCACCATCCAAGAAAAGAGGAAAAGCTCCCTGATGCCTCTCCCCTACTGTATTTCTGAATATATGAACAGGCCATGTCTTGGCAGGGGAAATGCACAACTTGGATCACACAGTGACTCCAACAACTTTGTGACATCTGCAGAGCTGTGAACTTTATCTTTGCAGTGCTTCCGTGAAGCCTATTTCTCTGAATCATACTCCTCTCCAGAGGTGGGGACGATCTTCCCAAGACTTCTGCACTGCAAGAATATGGACTTTTATATTCAGACTGCCTTTATGGAGGCTTTGAGAGGAGAGCTCCTAAATTGGAACCACATTGCCCAGCCTGAGCCGGAGCCTGCTGTATGAGCCCTGTCTATTTCCCGAGTCTTTCCAGTGCTGATTGCTTCCCGGCCAGAGCACAAAACAGGAGGGCTTGCTGCTCCCGAGAATCCGCCAGCATGGAAACTGGACTTGACTAACAGCTTGCAAAGCTCCACTGGAGCTCTGGGACGGGCTTTCGTCTTTCCAGGGTCTTGGTGGGTGCAGAGCGGTCTGAACAGCTCTTTGTGTCTGTAGCTGCTACAAGAGAAACACCTTTCCTCTTTTTTTTTTTTCGAAAGAGAAGCTGTTGGGACGTGCTCAACATCTCGCTCTCTCCTGATAACCCTTTCAGCATCCTTCCGTTTTCTGGTTATTCATTTGTTACCCCTGAAATCTGATTCCTGATCTCAGCCCTCTCTTATCAGCCCCTTTCACTGAGGAGTTCCAAAGCAACGGGTTAGTTTTAATCTTTGCGCTCTTTCTCTGTCCCCGAGGCCTCGTTTTGCTGGGGAGGAGGTGAGTGATAGGGCTGACGTTGGAGGGGGGAAGGGGCTGCCGTCCATTAACTCCCTGTTATCTCTCTATTCATCTGCCCACAAAACAAAGGTATGATTGTTGCTCCAGCTCCCAGACCTGTGCTGGCTTCGCTCCAGCTCCCGTGGGTCAGAGGAGACACGGAGGCATGGCCGAGCACAGCCCAACAGCCGGGGGAAGGCCTCCTACACGGGCTCTGTGCCCGGGTCCTACAGCCATGTCCTGCCCAGCCCTGGTACCACTGGGAGGGAGCTGAGCTGAGCCCGGCCTGGCCGGAGCCGGCCTCCCTTTGGGTGTACAAACCTGCCCACGAAACACGGGTTGGACTCTGCACCACCCCGGCATCTGGCAAACCCGTTCTGGGCTGTGCTCTTATTGAAGCAATTATATAGGATATAGGGTGCTAGAACATTAGTTCCTTTATCTCTGTTTCCCACATTACACCCTTTCCTAAGGCGAATTGATGCAGCCCCATTGAAGCCGAGGCACTGATTGACACCAGCTGAAGATCTGGCCCTGATTCTGCCGTGCCTTGCCTCTGGGGAGTCATTTACACCTGTTCAGAGTGCAAAAGGCAACCAGCAGCAACCACTGGAGCTGCAAAGCAGCGAAGTCCCATCCCATCGCCCTCAGAGCCTGACGTGCCACGCACCGATCAGTGGCACAGGGCCCAGTTCCCTTTGCATCTCAGTTGGTTTTGGCGTTGCACATAGGCATCCTCTCTTCAGCTTCTAGTAAACCTTGAGATCCCTGCCAAGATTCATGAAAGAAAAAGTTGTGACCCAGTTCCTGGAGGGTGACTTGGTGTAAATAACTTTCAGTGGCGTGATGACACCCTCATGAAATCCAGCACCACACTGGTCGGTCCGTGAAATGTGGAGCCAAGAACCAGTCCTGATCCAATGTTACATGCTGAATATCTTTTCCTTTCCTTGCACACGCAGAATCCCTGGCAATTTCCGGAAGAACTGCAGTTGTGCAAGCCAAACAGGGCTTGGCTTATGTTCTGAATCATCCAAATAGTGCCAGTCTGCATGGACAACATCAGCTTTTTGAGCAAAGCTTGCCAGCACCGTAAAAACCCTGAGGTCTGAATGAGACCCCAGCTGACTGCAGGTGGCTGGCTTGCCTGGACTGTCCCTTCTGCCAGCTTTAACCATGTGGCCAAGGAGTCTTGCAGGGACTAGGCAGACCAGTCTCCATTCACTGCTTGCAATACACCTGCAGGAACTGAGGCTGGACTTTCTTTGTTGTTTCACTGCTCTCGGTGACACCCTGTCCAGCTTGCCACCATTTGGTGGCCTCTGCAAACACTGGTAAAGCTGGACAGCCATGAACAGACATCTTCACAACCTCTGTTATCCTTGGAGAACTCCAGGCACGATACTCTCTTCCAGGTTTTGACATTGCCATCCAAAATCCAGTGAAATTACTATAAGGCCTCCAGAACTGATTTCAAACAAAATGGACCCTGCATTTAAATCTAAGGTACCATGTTTGGATCTGTGGGTTGCTTTGGGCTTCTAATTTCCATGGGGATTTGCATAATAAAATACAATAATAGGCTGGGCGAGTACATTGAGCAGTGGCTGTCAGCCAGGAGCTAATGAGCTCCATTGCAGACTGTTTAGCTCTGGACAAGTCACTTGACCTTCCAAAGTCACATCATCCCCACCTGTGAAATGGGATGGTAATACTTGCCTCACAGGGGTGTTGTGAGGATTAATTAGTTGCTGCTTGTACATCACTTTGATGATGTTAAGAACTACATGCCTGCTAAGTATTGTTATTGTATCACGGCTGGGAAGATATTGCAGTTAGGGCTAAATCCTGCCCTTGGAAAATGATGCGTCTTTCCCCACATCTTGTAAAATCGGCTGCTGGGCTTGTGCAAGCAGCTTTTATATAACATTGGTACCAAACATCAACATGTACCTTGTATCTCTGAGGCTGCCAAATCCCTGGAACAATGGCCTGCTGGGAGTCATGTGATGCCCCATCCCACCACAAACACCTTTGGGCAGGAGCCCAGCTGCAAACTCTCCCTGTCTCTTCCCCTACAAACTGAGATTAGGAGACGTTTCCACTGGGCACTTGAGTAGTGATCTCAGATCTAGGGCTTGGTGCTGTGCAGCACCCGGGCAGCACACGCTGCTCACTGCTGATGGGACAGCCCGCCTGGGATGGGACACTGGGGACAGCCAGGCACACTGCACACAGGACAGCCCACAGCCCGCCTGAGATGGGACACTGGGGACAGCCAG